>JADLZL010008057.1:0-69224 GCA_015844335.1 Chrysopogon serrulatus
GATAGATTCCTGTTCAATCCTCTTTTCTAATTTTTTAATTCCTCACGGCAATATCAGTCTTAAAACAACATGGTAGTTTTCGTACTTGCCATGTCAATTAGAAACTGGTTTAAGAAAACAGAGTCTACGATCCACAAATCATCCTTATGGGGGCAACCTTTCATTCTCCAATCCACATCGACGCACATCCCATCCTCTCATTTCTCTCTTCAGCCTCATAACAGTATACTCAACTACATGCGAGGAGAGGCGACTAACACAACTTGCGGTGAGGGGGAGGGGGCGTTGCAACCTCCAGCAACGGAGAGTGGGGGCGTGAGAGAGTGCGCGATCAATGACGGCAACTGGAGCGCAGTGGCGGTAGGTGTGCGGAAGATGTTGGCTCGAGCTAGCAGGGCGGGCCGCAATCGTGACACGCTTGGACGCCCGCAGCTGCCTATGCCATGACTGCAAGCCGCTTGCAGCGAACAGCTATCGGTGGTGAGGCTAAGTGGCGAGGCGCGCATCACGCCAAAGGGGAGGTTGGCGCGACGACCGTTGACCGACGAGCAACTCCGAGTTGTGCTTGTTTTGCCAGTGACAATGCGATGGCGGAGCCTGTAGGTGTTGTGCATACACTTTGTTTCAACGGGGGCGTGTGAACAGGTAGGTCTAGATCCTATATGAGGAAACGATGACCCACCCTCAACGCAAAGATGTTAGTTTCTTGTATCTTGGAGTGTGAGTAGACATTGTTTATCATCCGAGAAACTATTTCTCGCAATTGTCTTCTCTTTCTTCATTTACTCATATGCCACCTCAGCTTTTTTAATCTCTGTGGCAAGAAAGTTAATGCTACGGAAAGTGGCTACCGTTTCGGCGCTAGGACAACCCTCAAAACCCTTTCTCTCCATGTAAAAACTATTTGTAAAATTCAAATTTTATATTGAAAAAAGTTATGATGATAAAATTTTATCTCCAGAAATATTATTTATAAAATATGCAAGTACAACTTTGAACTTTTCAATTATAATAGAGATTACTAAAAACAAATAATGTCTTTATAAAAATCTAATTAATTCAGCGAACGATTCTAAAAGTAGAGCGGAACCCGCTCAGCTGCAGGCTGCGGCCTTCTTCCGTAGGCCCATTATCCCGCGCCACTCGCCGCTCCTGGTGGCGCCATGGCCCATGGCCCATGGCAGGACGCGTGTTGCCGACCCTGGTGGCCCATGGCTCCACCGGACCTGCACCTGCTTGCCGTGCCGCGGGCACCGCATGTCCGCATGGCTCTGCTCTGCCTACTACCGCCATTCCCGTCCTCATCATGTTAATGCATGCAGCCCCGCCGCTGCCGCCGCCGCTGCCGGAGCTCCTTCGCTCACGCCTCGCCGTGCTGACACCAACGGGTCCCGAGTTCTGACGAGGAGTGGAGCACCATCATAAGTTCATAACTCACATACTATTGGTCGACCGAACCAAAGCAACCAGCAACCTTCGCAACAACGCGATCGCCCAAACCCTTCACTTAGCGTACGTAACTGAAGCCGACTCGACACAGGCTTGGCAATCCGCCGTGGCAGTGTGGCCAGTGGCAGCACGTTTGCCACGCAATTCACTCCGATCCTCCGGTACACACGCAATGGTGCGCCTGTTGGTGCTTACCAAATCCGATCATCCTAAAGCCAACTTTAGCTCATCATCTCTACCTAATAATAAAGAGGCAAAATTTCAGTCCATTTTTTCGTCCACGTCCACTCCCCTCTAACTAACTTCGTGATTAAAGAAGTTGTCCGAAGTATAATCTAAATCCAAATTCAACCAAATCACTTATATATGTGTTCAATTGGGACATTGGATTTGTTAACCGAATTAAAAGGCACTCTCCGTACATCTCAATAAAATAAGAACCAACACCTTCCTCCTGTGATCCAGGCTCGTCTCCCAAACAACAAAATAAGAATCGATGAAGCTGCTCTATGTCGCCTTCTTATCGTCAGTTCTCTTGTTCACGTCCTTTGTGCTATTGCTGGTAGGCGTCGGTCCGGCGGTCTCCTCCACCATACCTGACAACTAAACACGCTATGACACTATCTTCAGCTCGAGCAACTCCTTCATCGACTCCAGCAACGAGATCGTCGTCTTCACCGCTAACTTCATTTGGCCAACCCAGTGGCAAGTCTCCCCCTACGGCATGGCGTCGTTCTTTGGGCGGCCCACGGGCCACAACTCCAACCGTCCAACGGACACCTCATCATCGATTTCATCGCTCAGAGGCTCAAGCTCCCACTGGTACCGTCGTTCTTGCAGCAAAAAGACGAGCAAGGCTCTAACTTCACGGTGGCGGGCGTCTTTGCCCGTGACGCCTGCTTCTATAGAGATCCCATTCATGAGCCCTTTTCTTTGTCAACACCCGGCTTCGGCGTGCGACTACGGTGGTTCCAATCGCTCAAGCCATCGGCGTACTGTGTGCCACCCCGATCAACTTGCGGACGGACACTTCTTTCTAAACGCGCCTTATGGGAGAGTTTCGGAGTCAATGACTAAACCTTCTCCGGCCGGCAAGAACCCGTCACGGTTCAGGTCCTTGCACGTAGGTCACCGAGAGAAGCCACGCCCGGCCCAGGTACAATGGGTTCTTTCTCATATGTTTTTCCATGCGTTTTTTAAAGAGAGTGCCAATGTTGAAAATTGAAATGGCTAGGTAGCATTAAATTTATTAAGAATTGACAGTTAGAACACTGTTAATAATCTCTCTACTGCAAATTATAAGTCGTTCCTCCTTTCTTAGATAGGAGATTAAAATCGTAACAATTATCTCGAAATCATAAACCGTACTCATGCGAGATAAATAGTATACTCCCTCCGTCCCATTATTGTTGACGTTTTAGCTCTAGATGAAGTACATCAAAGATTCTTTAAATCTAACCAGGGAGTGTGTCCATGTGCATGCAACTTTGAATGAATTTAGACTCCTCAATGAGCTACCCAAACGTCAAGTAAAATGGGATAGATAGAATATGTTCAACCAACATAGAACTCTAATTCTAAAGCGTACTAGAATAAATAACACAAGATTTAAATCCCGTTGCAACGCACGGTCATGTTTTGCTAGTATATATAAATATGCGAAAAGTCTGTACCACGTGTACTTGTCGTCAATCGTGTGTCCGTCTTCTACCGGCGACGGCGAGTGGTATATCAAGCTCCATTGGCCATTGCAGTCTTGCAGATTATATCGATCGAGCTCTGTAAACCGGAGCGGAGAGCTACGCGTACGTTCTACCATTCCGTTACCATGGAGCACAACAGCATACGCTCATGACGCGCGAGCAACAACAGCATTGTTAACGGTGCCAAGAGAACAACAAGGGACAACCACCAGCACTCCAGCAGGCAGCAGGAGGTTGCCAGAGTCTCGCCCGCCGCCGTCGCCCCCGGCCCGGCGGTGCCCGTCCGCGGCCACCTGCACCTCTTCGATCGGCTCTCGATCTCCCGCCACTGCTACACAAAAATTTTTTACAAGACACTTAAATTTTGCCCTCAGAGACGGTTTTGACCCAAAACCGTCTCGGTTAATCGGTGTGAGCCCAGGCTGCACGCACGTCTCCCCCGCAGCCTCGCCAGGACGCACGGCGCGGACGCCTCATGCTGCCCCGCCTCGGCTCCACGCCGGCGCTCGTCGTGTCGTCGTCGCCCAGTGCCGCCGTGGCCGTGTGCTCGAACGCACGACCGCTTGTGTTCGCATCGCGGCAGCTCTCTCTAGCTAGTCGACGAGATCATATCGTCCTGTACGGCCGTCCGATGTCGGCTTCGCGCCGCACGGCACGGCGACTGCTGGTGTCAGGCGAGGAAGCTTATCATCACCACGCGCCTTCTCAGCGTCAGGAATATTTCATTTTTGTGTGTACTAGCTAATGCAACATTGTTTCTAAAAAAAACTAATGCAACATTGAGTTTGTTTTGAGCATTGCCAAACCTGCATAATAATAGCTATTTTTAGAAGGAACATGTATTAATCTTAGCGCGTTACACCGCCCTTTTATAAACAGGACTTCAAAGAAAAAAGAGAATTACAAAAAGTTCAAAATTTCTGTTCGTCTTTCTCAAAGGCTTCGGAGATCCATTCGTCACCGCCACTCGAAGCCGCTTCCCAATCATCGTCGGACACGAGCCAAACTCCACAAGGTAGAGGCCGCAGAGGAAGACTTCTAGGCGAATCAGCCAACACGCCTTCCAGGGCGCATCGGCCAACTCCCGCACCCCAACGCATCCTTTGATTCCATCGCCGGCAATCCCGAGCAAAGCTCAGATTTTCACCAAAGAACATCTTCCTCGAGATTATCGGGGTCAACACCATCATGACTGAAGAAGACAACGATCGCCGACCCTCGACTCTGGGCAGGTCTCCCCGGCCTCTCCGTTGACGCCGGTAGATCGCCATCGGAGAACGGAAGATCTTTGGAAGAAATTATTCCGCTGCGCCGCCGCCCGCTTCCGCATCGCCCGGCGTCACCAGAAAAAACAAGCCGCAAAGGAGCCGCACTCCTCCGGCAAAATCTAACTCCGCCGCCGAACATCGACGGCGAGCAACCTAGACCTAGATGGACTCGACTCGACTCTCTGAAATAGTAGATCGACTAAAGCGATGGACCCCGTTCCTCCTCTCCACCGGCAGGAGGCGGAGGTGCTGCCGGAGGCGAGAGGAACGGGGTCAGACGGCGGCGGCTACGGAGGCGGCGCCGGCTGCGGGGTTGCCGACCTGCAACCTGCATAATAATAGCTTGTGCAGCCGTGCAGGTAACAAAAACACGAGCAGACAAACTGCATTATTACTGGTTTATTAGATGATGGCTAATTATACACGCAACCAATCAAATCAGACCCAAAGAAAGGAATTATGCTTGATGAGAAGTTTGCTGCAAAGGATATGGTATTATACAGTAATATCTATGAATATGCTTTATGCTTGATTAAAGGCCGTAGTTTGTACAACGAAAGCGTGATTGGTTAACAGTAAGATCACAAATTGTCAAATTGACATCCAACTGCTCCGTTGCCACTTTGGTACTTTCACGTGGTGCTCGTGGGCCTCCAACGTTTTCATGGCCCAGAAACTGGTCTTCAATTTGATTGATTCATTATCAGTTGAGATGGAAAGGCGTGCACCCCATAGTAGGCCATATATATACCAAGGCATGTAAATATGTAATAGTGTACGTTGACTAGCTATATTCATCAGTCCACAAGAAAAGGAGTATAGAAGGACATGCTTACTGTCAATACACGCTTAACAATTAATTTACAGTTTAGCTAACTCCTCCTAATATAAATATATATATATGATGGCGACAAAACCTTGAGATGTCAGATGGGCCACTCGGCCACTTGGGCCGCAGCGAATCAAACGTGACTTCAGAACTTCATCCTTAATGAAACGACCAATCAAAACGACACAATGCAGCAAACAAACCGGCTCATCCTCCTTCGACCAGGACAAGCAACCGGTCAATTTCAACTGGAGCTACTTAGAGCGATATGATGCAAGCAACCGCTTCAAGTAAATTTTTTTATAGCTCTTGATATCGCATTTCGGTTACGTTTACAACACTTTATGTTCCATTTTCTAAGATATTCTGACTTTTTCAAAAGCGTATAATTTGAATTCGAGGGAATAGAAGGTTAAATTACCCTAAAGGCATTAAATTTCAAAAGGTATAGAAGAAGATAATGATAGGCTATCCTGGTTAGCTGTTCTAGTCACGCGAAGTTGTCAGAGAAACCCTACGAAAAATAGTAGTCTTCTCTATGCCTAAGTAGCTAATCCCTACTAACATATATTTCCTTACGATTTCATGAAGTCACCGTGTTGGTCATCTCCTACTCAATTATTACTGCCGGGAGTAAGGCACTCAATATAGATCAACTTCACTAGATAGACTACGTCAAGTAATTACTAAGCAGTCTAATGAGTAAAACAAACCCCTGGCCCTCGCGTCGTCTCCTCCGTGAGGCGACTCGGGGCCGACTGCCCCTCTCCCGTAACTCCCCCCACCACCGGATGTTCCACGGCGCCGCCGCCCGGAGTCCGATGCGGCGGCGGCCGCTGGCGGCACTCAAAGGGAGCCGGCCGCTCGCACCTTGTTCTCCTTCCTCACCCCTCTCTACCACCCCTATTGCTTCGACCCCGTCGCCTTTTGCACCGCCGGCGTGTTCGTTGCCGGTCGCCGGAGGCCAGATCCGGCCATGTCTCCACCCCATCTACTCTTCCTGGTGCCGGATCTGGCCTCCCATGCCATCCTATGCCTTGGAGGGACTTGCGGTGAGTTCAAGGCCATGGACGGCTCTGGGCGGCGGTTGCTGCGCGGGCTTGGATCCTCTCCCTCGCCTACGTCAGCCTGCGTGACTCACCGACCGAGGAGAGCAGCTGCGGCCGCGTACGTGCGACCGAGTCACAGAAGCCGTCGGCGCTCGGGCGTGTGCGTTGCGGTGCGGCATGGGGGCACCACTCCGGCCTCCACCGCAACAGGGGACGCTCGGGTGGCAGTTGGCTGCCTACCACGACTCAGGCACCTCAGCCTCAACGGTGGCCTCAAGAGCAGCGTGTCGCCGCGGCTCCCGTTCATGCTCAACGCAATGCCGGCTAGGCACAAACGACGACGCGGCTGGTGTGCTTGCAGCTGGGCGACATCCAACTTATCTACGATGCTGTCTGCCTATTGCGTTGATGTGTCCGTTCTGTGCCTGCGGCCTGCGCTGGCCAGTGTGGATCTTCTTGGTGAAAACCTAGACCTTTTTGGGGAGGCAACGACGGCGCTTTCTTTGTCGTAATCCTCCTTGGAGGCGTTGCCTTTGAAGTTCCATGCCATGGTGCGTGCGGGGCTGCCTTCCTCCTAGTTGCTGCACATGGTCGTCGTTGTCCTTCGTGCTCCTGCGCTGTCATCCAGTTGGCGGTGGATCTTTTTGGCTATGCCTATGCGCGCTTCATGTTCTTCAACACTTGTATCAGTCTCATAGTTTGGTCACTTCTCCGACAATGCTTGGCGCTTTCTTTGTCGCTTCTTAGGCGGATACTTTGCCGCTGGTGTGTTCCTCCTTTCCGGTGGATACTTTGCTGCCGATGTTCATGGTTTCACTGAGCGGATACTTTGCCGCTATAGTTTGATGGTCGCCTGACGCGGTGGTAGTGGATACTTTGCTGCTATCGATGCGCGTCTCTTTTCAGCGGATTCGTGGTCGTCATGGTCCCTTCTTGCGGATACTTTGCCGCTATTGTCGTTTCAATTGCCTTGGCGGATGCTTTGCCGCCACTACTGTTGGAAGCTTGCCTCGTCGCTTTCGCGGTGTCTCTGCTCTATAGGCTACCAAGGTGTTGTTGTCTTTCTGTCATAGGCTTAGTCTGTTAGGGTCTTGAGGCTAGGGTCTCCCTCTCCATTTTTCTTGCTGTTCGATTGTGTTTTCGGACTTCGTCGGTAATCCTTGGATTACTCGCGAGTTCGGTGTAACCTTTAAAATTCTACTTCTTCTTAATGAAAAACGTGCCCACAGGTACGATCGCGGAAAAAAAACTAAGCAGTCTAATAGATCAATTTTCAGTCGTGCATTCCATGGCTCATCGGCTTTCTAGGGCCCAACGCATCCCCTTTGTAGTATTTTCTTCTCTACTAACACTTATAATACAAAATGAGTATCACTAAATAAAATATAGAAAGTATTCCATAATAAATTTGTTTGGAGACATAAGTGCTAATACCGTTGACTATAAATTTGGTTAAATGTATGCTAGTTTGACAGACACGATTCCCATAACTACATTTTTTTTTGAGACAAATCATATGAGAGAATATATGTCTGTACATGCTTCCCGTCTATTGTTCCACAAATGCGATTCAATACTGGTTTCCCAGCTGTCTATTGATTATTTTGGCAGGACACCTCCCTGTCTCTGGCTTCACCTCCTCTGGAAGGGTTCTACCAAACGTTTGGTAGGGAGACTCGTTTTGGTAGGGAAAGTTGTTTTTTAGTGAAAAACAAAGAAACCGGAGCTATTTTGATATAGAAGATTTTATCTACGATCTCATTATTTCTCACTCTATAAATCCTCGTCCTCCTCCTTACTATATTTCTCACCTAGGGTATATATCATTTAGTCCATATAGTCGTTGCGTCAGGTTCCAACACATAGTTGACTGGCCTTTTCCATCTAATTAGTCTAGTTGCATTAGCTGATTGAACCTTTCTTTTCTCTTGTCAACTCTCTCTCTCTCTCTCTCTCTCTCTCTCTCTCTCTCTCTCTCTCTCTCTCTCTCCAATCCTTCATCTTTTTAGTCTCTCTCTTCCCTTGCGCGAATGCTCATAAATACTTCTCATTAATTTATACTCTTGATTAATTCCTTGTTGCATGTCTGATAAATTTCATTGGCTAATAGTTTATATTAGCAACAAGTGAGCTTGCAATAAGAGTCCCGTGTCATATACACAGCCCTGTTTGTACAGTAGCGAAGTCTACTCCTATCCTATATATTAACCATCAAATGTCAAGTATTTATCGTTCATTCCCAACTAGATCGAGGTTTAACAAACTGATCAGATCGAGAGCTACTCATCCTAATCATCCTAAATTTGTCGATCATGGCAAACCAAGTACAGCAGCTATTCATGAGTGAGGTGACTTCTCCACGAGCATGGTTTCTGCTACTCATTCCTCTCTTGGTCTTGCTCTTGCGCTACTCGTTGGCCAAGAGAGAGAGGCAGATAAGCAGGCAGCCTCTAGTAGACGACGACCGTCTCCCGCTCCCACCTTCGCCTCCGTCGCTGCCCGTCCTCGGTCACCTCCACCTCGTGGGCTCGCTCCCTCACCTCTCCCTCCGGGACCTCGCCAGGAAGCACGGCTCCGACCTCATGCTCCTCCGCCTTGGCGCCATGCCGGTCATCGTCGTGTCGTCGCCCAGGGCCGCCGAGGCGATGCTGCGCACGCACGACCACGTGTTCGCGTCGCGGCCGCAGTCTCTAGGCGCCGAGATCGTCCTCTACGGCCCCTCCGACATCGGCTTCGCGCCGTACGGGGAGTACTGGCGCCAGGCGAGGAAGCTAGTCACCATGAAAATGCTCAGCGTCAAGAAGGTGCAATCGTTGCGCCTTGCCCGCGAGGAGGAGGTACGTTTAATTTAATTTCCCACTGATTTTTCTTATGCATGCGTGCGATTGAGCTGTGTGGCCTGTGGCGTCCGTGGCGATGTGCGCACGCAGGTGAGATTGGTGATGTCCCAGATCGGCGAAGCGGCGGCGGCAGGTTTGGCCGTGGACATGAGTGACCTGCTCGGCTCCTTCGGCAACGACCTGGGCTGCCGCGCCGTGATGGGCGCGTCTTTCCGGAGCGAGGGCCGGAACAAGCAGCTCCGGGAGCTCGTCGGCGACACCTCGCTGCTGCTGGCTGGTTTCAACGTCGAGGATTTCTTCCCGTTCTTGGCTCGATTCGGCGTGCTCAGCAAGATGGTCCGCGCGAAGTCCGAGAGGTTGAGGCGGAGGTGGGACGATCTGCTGGACAACCTGATCCAGGACCATGAGAGAAACACCAGCGATGATCCTGATTTCATCCATGTCTTGCTGTCCGTTCGACAAGAGTACGGCCTCAGCAGAGAGCAGATGAAAGGAATCTTGCTTGTGAGTACATATTCTAGTATAGCAAAATATGACTTCAACCCCGGCCCAGACAATTCTATTTTCTACTGAAAAGAACCCAGCAGATGTGATCTTTCTTGGGTTGTTCTGAATGTGCTGCGTGCAGGATGTATTTTTGGCAGGAACGGAGACATCGTCTTCGGTGCTGGACTTCACCATGTCGGAGCTCATGCGGAGGCCACACATGATGAAGAAACTTCAGGCCGAGGTGGACAGCAGCATCCCTGAGGGACAAGAAGCTGTCAGCGAAGCTAACCTCGCCGGCAGCATGCCTTATCTGAGAGCTGTCGTGAAAGAGTCGCTGCGGCTACACCCCGTGGCGCCTCTCCTCCCGCATTTCTCCACGGCTCGCTGCAGCATCGACGGCTACACCATCCCGGCTGGGGTACGGGTCCTGGTCAACTCCCTGGCCATCGGCAGGGACGCGCGCTACTGGGAGGACGCCGAGGAGTTCATCCCGGAGAGGTTCATCGGTGACGGCAGCGCTGCGCACGTTGGCTTCAAGGGGAACGATTTCCAGTTCTTGCCTTTTGGATCTGGACGAAGGATGTGCGCTGGAGTGAACTTCGGGATGGCCAGCGTAGAGCTGATGCTGGCTAACCTCGTGCATCGTTTTGACTGGGAGCTGCCAGCGGGGAAGAAGAGAGGTGACATCGACATGTTTGGGCTAGTAGTGAACAGAAAAGAAAAACTTCTGTTAGTTCCAAATTTACGCGTATAGATTATTAGAGAATCGTAAGCTGCATATATGTTGTTTGGAAGCGCAAAATAGATGTTGCAGTTGCATGGGTGTGGACACAGTACATTTTATATATGAATATATGATGATGATTAGTTGTACTAGTTATTTATTGATATTGAGAGATCACAATTCACATGAGATGAGAATACGCACCTGAATTTTTTTTTCATTGATACAGACAAGGCCGAAAACGGATAGTGTCACGTGCTAGTTAATTACTCAATCAGTTCCAAAATTACTCGATCAGTTCCAAATTATGAGACATGTTAGCATTTATAGATTTACATGAATTTTTCTATACATATAGAGATAATGTATATGTAAGTGCATAGCCAAAGCTATAAATTTAGAAAAACCAAAACGTCTTATATTTTGAAACGAAAAGAGTACATAATTGGTACACTAGCTCTATTATTACATAGCAGGAGAAGGCAAACACCAAGCAACAAACATAAGGAGGACATCATTGCTATAAAGCCAGGCCTTAATCTCTTTCAAGAGGAGGATGGATGCAACCAACCAATGTGATGAATATTCGAATGATCTTCATTCCACATGTAACGGTTAAGCTTTAAGTCAAGATCGGTAGTATATGGGACACATCCAGGATCCTATTGACACCTACCAACGCCTCTTGAGGGGAGAAGCCTCAAAAGATGGAGGATCAACAACAGAAAAGAAGAGATAGATCCAAGAGAAGACCATGGTCTCATTGACCCAACAATTCGTGTGCCAATATAATCAAGGATCTAAGAGGAGAGACATTCTCTAGCATGCAGTTTGTGCAGCCATTTGGTGACACATGTAGAAAGGTTGCTATTGAGGTGTAGAAGAACATCCACCATGATGCTTATGACTAGGACGCACCATCATCGCTGCCACCATCAACGCAGAAGAACCAGGAGTTGGATTTTCATCTAGAGGTACTCCCTTCGTCTCAGAAAGACTGTCGTTTTAGGTGTTCGTGTCGCAAGTTTGACTCGATTTATAGAAAATACGTGCAATATTAATATATTTGAATAATTTTGTTAAAAAACTAGATTCTAAGATCTTTCCGATGATACGGATTATGATAGCAATCGATGATATTTATTATTTATAAAAATTACTGGCATTTGTTTCTCAAGAAGCGAAAACGACAGATGTTTTAGAATGGAGGAAGTACATTACAGTTGCAAGGGTGGATAGCATAATGATAACACCTCCAAGGAGTTTAGCGGTGCCCAAGGGCGTTGTTCTATGATATTCCTCTTAATCTCCCTACTAATAACATGATTAAGCAGAAATAATCCTCCACTCCCCAGTGGAGTTGCTACACTTCTACTAGCTTTCCCCTCAAGTCTAAATCCTGCCTATAGCCCTACTAAGCTTCGGAGGGAGGTAGGCCCCTTACTAGTCATTAGTGGTGATGTTGGGTTCACTGCTAGCAACGGACAACGAAGGGCCATCTGAGTAGCCTAGCTAATTGCAGGGCTTTAGATAGTCTAGGCTAGTGTAGTGGGCCAGACCATGGAGAGCTATTATCGGTTCCTTTATTTTTGCATCATCCAAAAGATAATCTTTATTTCTACCAAGGTACTCCCTCCGCTCTAGAAAGAGTGTTGTTTTTAAATTCTGTTTGATCGTCCGTCTTACTCAAAAAAAAATATGTACGCATTATAGGATAAATAAATTATTATTAAAATATCTCTAATGATAAAATAAGTTATAATATAATAGATGATGTTTATTAAAAAATTTAAATAAAACAAATGGTTAAATACGATGTCCCGAAAGTCTAAAAACGACACTCATTTTAAGACGGAGGAAGTAGTCAACTAGAAGGGACATAAAGCAGTTCTCACTTGCATTTGCCTCTACTAAGAGGGCCCGTTTGCGAAGTTTTTCCCAAATTGAGTCTTTTATCGATTTTTAAAGCTAACCAAATGACTAAAAGCAAAAGTGTTCCTCAAAAGTCAAAAGATACATTTAGGAGCATGTGCCATTTTTTACTAGACCCAAAAAAATGGTTGCTATATGGTGTCCTGAATCCGAAAATTACCCATATTATCACTTCAAAGTTATTCCATATTGTCACTTAAAAGTTATTTTTCCAAATATTTATCTAATTAATGGGTTTTAACTTCACTAAAAAGTTGTTCTACTAAAGAAATAAGAACCGAAACTATTTTGGAAGAAGCCGAGTCATGCCAAATTGCCCTTATACCATCTCCAAACTTCTTAAAAATCACTTATGTGAAGAGAATAAAAGGGATAATGCGCTGAGGAGGTGGACCACACGGAAACCAGAGAAAAGGATGTCTTGGTAGGTACTAAGTGTAGAAGACATGCACATATATGAGACTCGAGGGGAAGATTTATAAGGGGTTATTACAAAATTATTGGAGGACCTTTTTATTTTTCAAAAAAATAAAATAAGAAGTTGTTTTGAGTAAATTCTGGATATATTCTTAGGTAAGAGAGCCGTTAGAGTGTTGCCGAGCCAACTGGCAATGCTCTGTTGAAGGTTGATGAAAACCTATGAATATAGCGTGGTTTATTCATCCTCACAAGTCATAAGCACGCAATATTTCTAGATTGAACCCCCATCAGAAGTAAGCTTAAAATGCTGTGATTCTCAAAAGGTTCGTGTTTTCATAAGTAACTTTCAAGTTTCGGTAAGTTATTTTAAAAGGCAGTAACTGTCAAAGTACCCTCTCTATCAAAGAAAATACTGCATCACGAAACAAAATCATTGGTACATACAACGTACGAACGGACAAAAATAAAAATCGTTAACCGGTAGCATATGAGAACGCCACGACCTATATTTGGCATAATGAAACACAATAATAATAAATAATTGGTTCGTACAACGTAGGAACTGATAAAAATCAAGATCAAAGCACAGTTCCACATCCAAAATGCTTTTGATGTTTCTCACTTTCTCGTGGCGCTCGTGTCCATGGACCTTCGATTTAATTGGGCAAGAGAAACACAGGTCGTCGTAGGTGAATACTGAAAGTCAGCTGCGATTGCTTTTAGTGTCAGAAACTGACAGTGGTTTGTGCGGACGCGGACGCGGACGTAGCCGCCGACCGAACAGCTCAGACCGATGACATGATGGTTGTTGACCACCGTGTGGCCTTATTTTCGTGTGGGAAAAAAGACGCTACCCCTCCATCCTAAATTATAAAGTATTTAAAAAATTTTAGCGAATTAAATTTTTAAAGTATTTAAAAATTTTAGCGAATTAAATTTTTAAAATTTAACTAAATTTATATAATAAAATAATAATATTTATGACACAAAATAAATATTATTATATTTTTAGTTATATTTTTATTATATATCTATTTGATGTCATAAATCTTTGTACTTTTTTATAACTTTAATCAAATTTAAAAAGTTTTAAAAAAATTTGAGTATCCAAGATTTTTAGAATGCCATATAATTTGGGATGGAGGGAGTATGTACCACTGCTGGTTATTAAAACTGAACTTTCTAAATTACGTCCTCTAAGATATGAGCAAACTAATATTTTATAAGTTTCAATATAGAGTTACCCCTAAGTCACAAGTTCGGCACAGTCCCTACAGAGGTGCTTATATGGATAGAGTTTGCATACTTGTATTTATAAGGGTATGTGTACATATATTGTGAGCGGCTTTATCCGTACTATGTAATTCGTAAAAGAAAAAGTCACCAAAACTCGTCGCCCCTCTCCTCCCTCGTGCACCGCACTCTGCAAGGGGGAGCAACCTAGTAGGCATGCATCTCGGGGCGTTCAGCCTGCCTCCAGCGGCCGTCTTGGCGACGGCATTGTGATGCTCCGGTGCCCAAATCCAAAACACGAGGTTGATGACATTGTTATGCATGCCGCATATTTCAATACTCATCCAAGAAAATCAAAAGGCAATGAACCATCAACCGCTGCTCCAAAGAAACAGTGGTGTTGCCGGCCATATGGTGCTTCCCGTCTAGACAAGGTTGGGTGTCCTCACCACTCTTAGAGAATGTTCTCCGCGACTAATTCACCTACGGCTACACAGAGATCCATTGCGTGCGTGAACTTCGCGAACAGAACCACATCTCGATCTTGTCGTCGCGAGTTATATGGTTAAAGGCATGGCCTAGTGGGCGGTGGGAGGTGCCTCAACGACAATGGTGGCCAGTGCCAGGCCATCTTCTTCTCCGCTTCGTTGAGGAGAGCTGGGGAGAGAGAAGGACTAATGAGAGAGAGGAGAGGATGAGCAAATTTGGTCCGGTCCGGCCTGAGCTCATCGGGTTTGGAACAGCCATGACCCGTGAGCCTTACTTGGCTAGCTAAAAGTTTCGTAGCTAAACTTTAGCTGAGGTGTTTAGATGCTCCAGCTAATAGACTCAGCTAAAGTTTAGCTAGCTTTAGCTAGATAAAAATAGTTAAACCTAACTAAATTTTAGCTATTCTTTTAACTGAACTGTTTGAATGTCTAGTAACTAAATTTAACCAGCTAAAGTTTAGTGGGCAGGATTTGGAGAAAGATTTTATTGGGTAGTAAAATAAATTAAGCCTGGGCCAATATGTTTATTTTATCATTGGAAAAAAATGTGCACGGTCTGGTTGGTCTCGGGCTCAGTCCAAAAATCTAGCCTGACTCGTCAGTCTTGGACATGATTTTTTTGTCTGGTCTGAAAAAAAATGCCTTTTCTTTTGTCTGGTCTGAAAAATGCTTAGTCTATGAGTGGATAGGAATGAACGAAAATGGTAGAGAACAGATTACCGAATAGGAGAGGACATGTTTGGTCATGTGGACCATGTTGGTCATGTGGACGTGGACACGTGGTTGAGCAACGTCGGAGTCGTCCAGACATGGGCAAGCATTTCTGATTTAATTTATAGAGGAATTGCAGTTTGTCATTGACATTGTTTCACGCGATCGCTTCCTTCAGATAAACGGCCAGCCTGCATGTGTGTGTGTGTGCAGCTAACAAAAGTCAAAGGCTATACAGTAGTGTAATAACCACATAAAAGTGCCCACCTTTGCCATTCCATCTCTAATCGACCGATCGAGCTCCACAACGGAGAGAATTTGCCATGGAAAACCTGCTACAGCAGTTCATGCGCGAGCTGATGGCTCCACGAGCATGGTTCCTGCTGCTGCTCCCTCTCTTCTTCTTGCTCGTACGCTCCTCGGTGATGAGTAGCAAGAGAGCGAGGAAGAGGAAGCATCGTCAGCTAGACGAAGACGACGACGACCATCTACCTCTGCCGCCTTCACCTCCGGCGCTGCCCCTCTTGGGCCACCTCCACCTCATCATCGGCTCGCTCCCCCACGTCTCCCTCCGGAACCTCGCCAGGAAGCACAGCATGGACCTCATGCTGCTCCGCCTCGGCGCCATGCCGGTGCTCGTCGCGTCGTCGCCGCGAGCCGCCGAGGCGGTGCTGCGCACGCACGACCACGTGTTCGCGTCGCGGCCGCACTCCGTGGTCACCGAGGTCGTCCTCTACGGCCCGTCCGACATCGGCTTCGGGCCGTACGGGGACGCCTGGCGGAAGGCGAGGAAGCTCGTCACCACCCACCTGCTCACCGTCAAGAGGGTGCAGGCGTTCCCGCCACGCCCGCGAGGAAGAGGTGGGCGCGGTGATGGCTCGGATCGCCGAGGCGGCCGGCGCCGGCGCCGGCGCCGCGGCGGTGGACATGGGCGAGCTGCTGGGCTCGTTCACGAATGATCTGGCGTGCCGCGCCGTGATGGGCAAGTCATCGTCCGGCTCCGGCCGGAGCAAGCGGCTGCGGGTGCGGGAGCTCGTCGCCGACACGTCGCCGCTCCTGGGAGGCTTCAACGTCCAGGAGTTCTTCCCGTTCCTGGCTCGCTTCGGCGTTCTCAGTAAGGTGGTCCGCGCCAGGTCCGAGAGGGTGAGGAAGAGGTGGGACGAGCTCCTGGACGGGCTCATCGACGACCGTGAGAGCATGTACAGACCAGCGTGTGATCTCAAGGTCAAGGACGAGGATGAGGACTTCATTGATATCCTGCTCTCTGTTCGAGAGGAGTACGGCCTCACCAGAGAGTCCATGAAAGCTATCCTACTTGTAAGTCCATCTGATCTGATGTTTTCACAGTACATGAAGTTATTGATACTGTTAAGAACGCAGTTTTCTTGGCCTGTGAATTTACACAATGTCATGTCCTATGAACACGTCAGGACGTTTTTTTCGGCGGCATAGACACTAGCACTTCGCTACTCGAATACACCATCATCGAGCTCATTCAGAGGCCACACGTGATGAAGAAACTACAAGCCGAGGTGAGGAGCATCCTGCCCCTGTCCCAGCAGCAGGGACAAGAAATCGTCAGAGAGGCCGACCTGAACAACATGACCTACCTGAGAGCCGTCATAAAGGAGTCGCTCCGGCTCCGCCCGGTGACGCCGCTGCTGGCGCCGCACCTCTCCATGGCCCCGTGCACCATCGACGGGGTCATGGTCCCGGCCGGCGTGCACGCCCTCATCAACGTCTGGGCCATCGGCAGGGACGCGCGCTTCTGGGGGGAGGACGCGGAGGAGTTCCTGCCGGAGAGGTTCCTCGACGGCGGCGGCGCGGCGGACGTGAGCTTCAGGGGCACCGACTTCCAGTTCATTCCGTTCAGCGCCGGGCGCAGGCAGTGCCCCGGGATCAACTACGCCATGGCCGCCGTCGAGCTGATGCTGGCGAACCTCGTGCACCGCTTCGACTGGGAGATGCCGGCGGGCAAGGCGCCGCGCGACATTGACATGTCCGAGGAGTTCGGGCTGGTGGTGCACCGGAAGGAGAAGCTCCTTCTAGTCCCGAAACTGCTATGCGCGTAAGGAAAGCTAGCTCCGTACTGCGCGGATCCAAGCTAGTGGATGTGATACTATTATTGTTGATAGTGATACAAAAGGAAAATAATCCATGGATGGTGACTTGTGTCCATGATGGCTACATGCATAATTTATAGTTTACTTATTAATTCCATATATGGATTGTGCTTGAATATATAGTTATTATTATTGTGTCACCGTTTGTAAGATCCAGTCTTCTAAATTACATTCCATATATAGTAATGCAAGTCTGTGAATGCTTAATAGAATTTTCTCATTGAAGTTTATTAAAATTGTTGGTTATTAAGTGAATCATAAGCATAATAGTCAGAGGAAGAACATTCTGCAAAAATAATACCACACGTCATATTATTTTATATATATTCAAATATGCAATCATCCGTTACGGTGATAATATAATTTGAAGATGAGAAGTTGACATCCAATTATTGTTTTGGTGCATCCTTCTCCTACTGTAGCCCGTGGTGCTCTGGACTCATACTTCTTCCATTTTGGTCGACATGTGAGGTTGGAGGTCATGGTCGAGCATTATTCCATTCGACAGCAGGCATGATACTACAAGAACAAGAATGGTCCAGAACGCGGAGTGGCGGCCGATGGCTCTAGAGCAATCCATTAGCGCAAAAAATTAGCTAACTAATAACTAATAGCCGCTAATTTTTAACAGAGGCTGTTTAAATCTATCTAATAATAAATTGTTGGATAGTAAGTTGAAGGTGTACTATTAGTAACTCTACAAACTTGTTAACAAACCATTCAATTAATAATTAGCTTTTATTAGCATATTCATTTGGATCAATTAGCACTAATTTTAGCTTTAATTTTTAGTGCTAATGCTCCAAACAAACTCTTCACAAGGTTACAACAGGTGCAACTAATGCCAAAACGCCAAGCTAAATGACACATTGATGATGGCTAGACAGAACTCAGAAGGAAGGGATGCTTGACGTGTGGCTAGGAGACCATGCACCAAGGGCTCATCAAGGAAGCAGCAAGCGTAGGCGGTGGCTAGTGGCAATGGGCTTGTTTGGTTCCTGCTTGGCATGCAGCTCCTCTCCTGGGCAGTCATCCCAATCGTCCGATTTTCGAACCCTTTGGGGCTAGATGGCGCTGCCTGACCGTGGCTCCTAGGCCAAGGTGGTAACCAAACGACCCCAAAGAGCAAGCATAGATCAGAGTTGGAGGCAATCGTACCCAACCCTACGAGACATGAGAGTATAAGACCGGGCAGAGGCGTGGATGAGCTCTGTGAATTGACGGGGAATAGATGGAGAAGCCACAATACAATTTTAGCCCAGGTCTCGTCGCCCTTGTCTTGCAGATTGGACTAAGATCCCAATGTTAATTGGCTATCCAAAGGAGCTCTAAAGCTTACGGGTGTGTTTGGAACTGCTCCACTCTACTTTTTTAATCTATGCCCTATATTTTTTAGCCAAATAGTTTCAGCTAACGCTGCTAAAGGAAAATAAATGGAGTTGCGAGAAAACCTAAAAGGTACTGTATAAATTTTAAGTTTTTTTGAGCTATTCCATGGTAAATTTATAGAGCAAGAGCTCGTGAAACAATATCAAACACCCTCGAAGTCTAACTAGGATTTTGACGTGCACTCAAAGAACGGAGAGCACTCCAGCTACTAGCATACCCCAGAACAGGACTGGGGAGATTGCACTAGGCAGCGCAGGGCACATCTGGTATGACCACCTTTCTTTTTTTTTTTTTTTTTTTTTTTTTTTTTGTGAACATGGAAGGAATCTCCATTCCTCAAAGATGAGGGCCAAATCTTTGGCCAACAGTTCATGAACACTAATTGGACTACTGTCAAAAACAGGGACAGTGCCCGAACTCAACTTGGACCCTAATGCTGCTAAGCCATGGGCCACGAGATTACAGGAACGTGAGTTATGAATACTACCCAAAAACTGAAATTACATCGTAGAAGCTCCCTGAGTTCTCAGACTAAACCGCTCGCTGAACTGCGATCAGATTCGTTCAGACGGACTAGCTGCTTGGACCACCATTGTGGCATCTATCTCAAGGATCACTTTCTGAATGGCAAGCTCAGTTCGCTGCAAGCCCTGCATACAAGCTATCACCTCTGCATGAACCGGCTCCTGGATTCTACATAGCTTTCCAAACCCGGTGCTGACGCTTACCATCTGCTTGTCGTATGACGAAACCCCAGCCACCCGTGCGATCATCAGGGTGAAAAGCACCATCACTACAACTGATCTTCACGTAGTCTGCAGGTGGTCTATTCCATTTTTTGCCGGATCTTTTGCAAAATATTCCATTTTTTCCGCACCTGAACTGTGGGGTTGGCAACTCGTTTCAGGGCTGCAACCTCACTTGCATATGTTCTGACTAACTAGGTTTGTGCCCGTATGTTGCTACAGCTTTAAAGTTTTTCTAATGTGTGTTTTGGAGCGCTCAAAACATAATACATTATACAAATACAATCAAAACTTATCTTTTTTTTTACAAAGTACAAGATTGAGAAGCAAATTGTGTCTAGCTTGTTTGGCTAATCTATGAGCATCTTGTTTCAGTACCTTAGGGGACCTATGAAAGCCACATGTATAAGTTGCAGGATATAAAAGAATTACGATTAACCTAAAAATAAAAAAGATAAGGCAGCTTATCAATGGTGACATATGTGTTGAAAACATTTTAACACTGAAACATCAAAATTGAAAGTGTACAGAATTTTTTTCCTTCTTATGGTACTCAAGAATTATCACATTGTGACCTCAGAGCGTGCCCTAGTCCCGCCCGCCGGTGGCCACTCCGGCCCCGGCGTCCACCAAGCAACCGCCGTCGCCACTCGGCGGCGCCCACCTCCCACCGTGCCAAGCGACTGTCTCGCCGCCATGGAGCGTGGTTCTCCCTCCCGTCGTTCTTGGGCGGATGTGGTTGAGGAGGATGCCGACATGGATCTCTCCTCCCCGTCGCAGCTCAATCCGGATGCTGAGCCCTTCTTCCTGGGTGGGTCTCCGGCTGACTCCGGTCGCTTCGCTCGGCTCGCTTTCAGCGACTCCGATGCGCCTTCCGAGGAGTCCGACCCCCCCTCTCCCCCTGCGTCGGGTAAGGGCAAGGCAGTGGTCCTACCCACCGCGAGGCGCCGTCGTCATCGTCGTCACCGCCCGGCAGCCGGCCCCAGGGAGCTTTATGGCTGCGGCAAGGCGCGCGTGGCGTGCGAGGCCAACACCGCATCGCGGCGCGCCGCCTCCATCGTCGTCCACCCGGCGGGCGGCTCGAGGAAGGCGGCCCCGTCGGCAGGCCCGCCCGCCCGGACCTCTCCGGTGATCGCGCACCCGCCTCGTGCCTCGTGCTGTCGCCCGGATGCTGAGGGCTTCCACCACGTGCAGAGCCGTCGGCGCTGGCGTCGTCGTATGGAGCGGCGCCCGGCAAGGCCTGTCCCGGAAAACCTTGTCGGCCGTTGCTTCAATTGTCTTGCATCGGATCACGTTAAAGGCGGATTGCAAATGCGCCTCCGGATGCTTCTTGCCTGGGGAGAGGGGCATCGTGCCCACGACTGTCGCCTCGCCCCTCAGCTGGCCGTCAAGCGCGGCTCGTTCCCGGGTCGTCCGT
Organism: Chrysopogon serrulatus; assembly: GCA_015844335.1. Taxonomy (NCBI): domain Eukaryota; kingdom Viridiplantae; phylum Streptophyta; class Magnoliopsida; order Poales; family Poaceae; genus Chrysopogon; species Chrysopogon serrulatus. Next base: position 20,811 of record JADLZL010008057.1, read on the forward strand.
GCAGCCTGGCGCGGTGTCCTCGGCGTGGCGCTTCGCGCCCGGACAGCGCCTTTGGTCTCCGGCGGGGGCGGAGTCCGGCGTTCGGTCTCTACTGGTCGCTCCCCCTCCGTGCGCTGCATGCGCCGCCATCCCGGACACGGCCCCGTCCCCGCCGGACTCCCCTCCCCGACTACGTCGATCTATCCGCGGCTTTGGGCGCGATCTCGGATGCCGGCCGCCTTGGAGCTCGTCGTTACGCCTCGGACGCCCGAGGTGGATGCGGCTGAGGCTGCGCTCTCCCTCGCACTGGTGGCGACTGTGGGGGGTACCAGGCCGCCGGTGTCCCCGGCCATGGTCCGGGAGCACTTGCGGGACAACTTCGGCATCGTTGTGGTGTCTGTTCGCCGGCACGCACCGCAAGACTTCATCGCGCGTTTTGACCGTCGGGAGGACATGGAGCTCGTTCTTGGTACCCCGGCGTCAACAACACCATTCATGCTGATCTGGCGGCGCTGGGCAAGGCAATGCACGGGCTCGGCGGGCTCGTTCCGCTACCGGATCATCATCGGCATGCGGGGGGTGCCTTCCCACGCCCGGAGTGCTGCTAATGCGCAGGCAATCCTGGGCACGTCCTGTGCTCGTGTCGAGGTGGCGCCGCCGGAGGCGCTCGACGAACCAGAAGACGAGCGCGAATTCTTTGTCGCAACATGGTGCGTCCACCCTCAGCTGATCCCGTCCGAGAAGATCATCGCGGTCCCAGAGCCGGAGGTCCATGATCCGTCAGGCCTGTTCCTCCGCCCTCACGAGGTCATCCATGCGCATCTTCCTTCACTCCGGTACCTGGTGCGGTTGCGCATTGTCGAGTTCCAAGATTGGAACACGCCCCCTGCCTCGCCGGATGATGAGGGCGGCTGGGGCCGCCGCGATGAGGACAGTGACAGTGGGGACAGCAACTTCAACGGCTACCACCCAGGCCTGGATGGTGCTGCGGCGAGGTCGTCGTCGGCGCCGTCGACTACACGCCGGGAACTCCGGCAATGGCGGTGGCCCTGCTCTCGGTCGGGGGAGCGGGCCCACATTCAAGCCACGACAGCAGGCGTTTCGCGTTGGCTCCATCGCCTGCCCGGTGAGCTCGGAGCCCGCGCCATGGGTGCCCGTGACTGCCGCGTCTTTGCCGCCAAGGCCAGACGGGGGACGTGCCGCGCGGCCGCCGTCGTTCTTCTTTGGAGGGGTCGGCCAGCCTTCCCCGACAAAGGCGTGGTCCCTCGCGGCCACTCGGGTATGCCATTGGAGGCCGAGTCGGGTGCTGCCGGTGTCCTGTGTTGTCGTTCCCATGATTGAGCACCTGCACGGCCCTGCTCCCGCACTGCCAACGCTGACCCCGCCAACATCGCCAACCATACCGACGAGATTCCCCGTCGGCCGATCCCCGCCCGGTCTTTGGTTGGTCGTTCGGGGGATTCGCGGCACGCCTGGACTGCCTGTTGCTTGTGGTCCTCCGCATCTTGGTCGCCCGCCTTGGGCCCTCGGGTAGCGGATCGCTATCTGGGCCACTCTCGCCGCTTGCCCCGCCCAAACCAGGCCCAGTTGGCGCTACTTCTGCGGTCCCGGACTCGGAGCCTTCGGGTGGAGGCTCCTGGGCCTTCAACCAGGTGGGGTTCCTGTGCGGTTGAGGCAGAGCTTGGGCCGCCAAGCTTAGTTGTCGAAGCTTCCCCGCCCAAGGACCATGACTCCACCGGGCCTGTGGTGGAGTCCCTCGACTTGCCATCCACTCTCGAGAGAACCCAGCAGTAGTTGCGGAAATGCGCTCGGACACGGCCATCGTTCGGCCACTGCGGGATGCCGTCGCCGGTGGCGCTCTTACAAGCTACGGATGTCGTTACCGGACACCACCATTGGCGTGGGCACCATGGCCCCTGCCCAGCCTGTCGCCGTCCAGGAAGCCTCTCAGACCTCGGGCGATGCAGTTGAGACTTTCATTCAGTCCATCACGGTCCAGCTGCCGGCTCCCCTGCTCGCGTCGCCGGACCTTCGTGTGACCAAATCAAGGCGTGACATTGAAGCGGGGCTGCGTACTCCCCAAAGCGGAGTGCGCGCCTCGCCGCCAAGAACAGATTCAGAGGCGGCCGGGCCCGAAGCTCAAGCCCGCAAGGTGATGTTGAAGAAGCTTGGTGAGCCGGTAGGCGAACTACCGGATCGGGCCTCCTTTCAAGAGTTCCAGGCATTGTTCAAGTCGCCGTTGTCCGCTGCGAGGGAGGAAGGGATGCGTGAGCTCTTTCCTGGGAGGCATGGTCGGCTGGTGCCGCTGGACTGCTCCGCCTAACGCCACTCCGCCCCACCGTCGCTTGTTGTTCATTCATGGAAGTCGGAAATGTTCTTATCTGGAACGTGCGTGGCCTCAACATGCGTGCCCGCCGTAATGTAGTGCGTGAGTCTGTGTCGCAGCACCGTGTGTGTGTGCTTTGTCTCAAAGAGACAAAGTTGGATGTAATCTCCCAGTCCACTGTCTTAGAACTAATGGGCGCCGGATTTGACTACTTCTACTTGCCGTCGGTCGGTGCCTCCGGGGGCATCCTGGTCGCGTGGCGCACAGACCGATGGGAGGCGTCGCTACAATCCCGTGGTCGTTACTCCGTCTCTTTGCGCCTAGCCCCCCTTTCAGCACCGACCTCGTCGTGGTGGCTGACATCGGTGTACGGGCCGGTGGTCGATTCGGAGAAGCCGGCATTTCTCGCCGAGCTCCGCGATGTGTGTTTGTCTAGCGCTACGGGGCCTTGGTTGTTGGTTGGTGATTTCAACATGATCTACCAAGCGGCGGATAAGAACAACGATAGATTGAATCTCCGCAACATGCGCCGTTTCCGTCGTGCCATTGATGCAATGCAGCTTGGCGAGCTCTACCTGTATGGGCGTTTGTTTACTTGGTCCAACGGGCGCCGGCACCCTACGCTGGAGCGTATCGACCGTGCTTTTGCGTCAGCTACGTGGCTCGAGGCCTTCCATTCTCACCGCCTCTCTTGTTTGTCGTCAGATTGCTCTGATCACACTCCCCTACTGCTGGAACTTTGCACCGAGCCATGGGCAAAACCACGTTTCCGTTTCGAAGCCATCTGGACTCGCTTCGATGGCTTCCTTGATGTCGTTCGGGCAGCGTGGGTCTGCCCGTTTGACAACGCCGATGCCTATCGCGTACTCGACTTCAAACTAAGACGCACGGCAAGGATGCTGAAGAGTTGGGCGGCGACGCGCATTGGGAGCGTGCGCCTACAGCTCTTCATGGCGGGGAAGTGATCGCAAGAGCTCGACGCGGCCCAGGAAACTCATCCGTTGTCAGACGGTGAGCACCGGTTGCGACATGATCTCAAGTGGGAGACCCTCGGGTTGGCATCCTTGTCCCGGACTATTGCCAGGCAGCGGTCCCGCATTCGGTTCTTGGCCGAGGGCGACGCGAACACCAAATTCTTCTATCTACAAGCATGCCATCGCAACAGGAAGAACATGATCCCAACACTTGAGCATGAAAGGTCGTTGGTTCTCCGAGGAAGAAGCAAAATCTGATCTAGCGTTCCAGTACTACAATGCAATCCTGGGGGCCATCTTCAACCGGTCGCACGCCATTGATCTGGGGGCACTGGGGCTGCCACAGCTGGACCTGCTTGGCATTGATGACCCGTTCACGGAGGAGGAAGTGTGGGCTACCATTAAGGAGCTCCCTGGCGATCGTGCGCCGGGGCCGGACGGCTTCACTGGCTTGTTCTACACGTCGGCCTGGCCAGTGATCAAACCAGATATTATGGCAGTGTTCAATGCGCTCTGGACAGCAGATTTCCGTAGCTTCCATCTCCTAAATGATGCTCTCATGATATTGCTGCGGAAAACTCAGTCGCCTTCATCGCTCAGGGATTATCGCCCAATCAGCCTTATGCACAGTTTCAGCAAACTATTCGCGAAGTGTCTAGCAAGAAGACTAGCTCCGCACTTGAATGACATTGTCTGTGTCAACCAAAGTGCGTTCATCCGTGGCCGCAGCATCCATGACAACTTCAGGGCCGTCCACCTGTCTTGCAAATGGCTCCACCGTCGCAAGGTCCCCAGCGTACTCGTCAAGATTGATATAGCCAAGGCGTTCGATTCGGTTGCGTGGGTCGTTCCTTCCGGACGCCCCTGCGTCATATTGGTTTCCCCCTCCGGTGATTTAACTGGATTGCCGTTCTCATCTCCACGGCGAGCACACGAGTCCTCACCAACGGACGACCAGGCAGGAGAATTGCACACGCACGGGGGCTGCGGCAGGGGGACCCGATCTCCCCTATGTTCTTCGTCATTATCATCGAGGTCCTCAACGCCATGATCGCCGAAGCAGATCGAAGGCTGCTGTTTTCACCGTTGCCGGGGAATGTCATTCGTCACCGTGCTTCCTTGTATGCCGACGATTTGGTTATATTCTTGTCGCCATCAGCCGCTGACTTTGGGTGCCTGCGAGCCATCCTGGATTGCTTTGCTGGTGCGTCGGGGCTGATCACCAATGTCGACAAGTGCCAAGCTTCTCCGATCCGGTGCTCTGTGCAGGACGTCGAGAGGGCGTTGGCTGCCTTCCCATGTCAGATCGTGTCGTTCCCAACTAAATATTTGGGTGTGCCCCTTGGCCTCTACAGGCTCAGGCGTGCCTAGGAGCAACAGCTGGTCGATGCGATCGCGGCACGCATTCCCACCTGGAAGGTGGGTTTGCTCACCTTGGCTGGCCGCTCCACCCTGACGAAAGTCACACTCTCTGCCATACCTGTGCATATCTCTATCGCGGTCTGTCTTTCGAGCTGGGCAATCCAGCAGATCGATAAACGCCGTCGTGCATTCCTTTGGTCAGGGACGGAGTCGGTTAGCGCGGGCAGGTGCAAGGTCGCCTGGCCTATCGTTTGCAGCCCACGCGAGCATGGCGGCCTTGGGATTCTGGATCTCCGATACTTCGGCTATGCTTTACGCTGCGATGGGAGTGGTTGCGGCGGATCGACCTTTTAACGCAGCTTGGGCGCTACTGCCGGTGAGGGCAGAAAAGAATGTGGCGGCAATGTTCAATGCCTCTATCAGCGTTCGCGTCGGCGACGGAGCGTCAGCCATCTTCTGGACAGACCGTTGGCTACACGAACCGCTTGCTGTGCTGGCGCCGTGTCTGTTCGCGGCAATCTCGCGCCCTGGGCGGCGTAGGACGGTCAAGGACGCGCTGACGCAGAGGCGTTGGGTGCGCGACATCAACGCGGCGCTCACCACTCAAGTTCTCGTCGAATATATCAAGGTCTGGGAACTCGTTGACTCAGTGCTGCTTCAACCGTCGCTGCCTGATCGGTTTGTGTGGAAATGGTCGCCGGACGGCTCATTCTCGGTGTCCTCCACCTACCGGGCGTTTTTCAATGGCTCTGCCAATCTGTTGGGGGCTAAGGAACTTTGGAAAACAAAGGCACCTCCGAAAGTAATGTTGTTCTTTTGGCTAGCTCTTCATGGTCGGCTGTGGACTGCAGAGAGACGCTGGAGACACGGTTTACAGGATCATGGCACCTGCATCTTCTGCGATCAAGATCTTGAAACCATCAGCCATCTTCTGCTTGGATGTGTGTTTTCCAGGCAGGTTTGGTGCGCGCTACTGTCGCCGCTTGGGCTCCAGGACCTCCTCCCCGAGCCGGGTGATGACCTCGCCACTTGGTGGCTGCGTCAACGACGGCGCCTGGACAGGCAGTTTCGTGCTGCCTTCGACACGGCGGTCCTTCTTGCTTCCTGGTCTCTTTGGAAGGAGCGAAACGCGAGGGTCTTCAGAAGCCAGGTCTCTTCCCTTGCTCAGTTACTTGGGGCCTTCAGCGACGAGGCGAACGAGTGGATGCAGGCAGGCTACAACAGCCTTGGAACGCTGCTCGCTCTGCTGCCGGCTGACCTTGCGTATCCGTACGTCGCGACGTCTCGTGCCGTTTAGTAGTCCTTTGTAAATCTGTCAGCTGTGGGATGGTTCGGTGCTATGTTTACGCCTTGCAAACTGGTTCACTCAACCATCTCTAGGCTTCGGTCGATGTAACAAACTCTCTTCTTCTTAATGAAATACGGGTACGAACCCGCTCGCGAAAAAAAAAACTGCACAGGAATGGAGCAGATGATAGGCACATGTATTCAAGAATGATTGCAACCCACTCAAAAATATTTGGGTGCTCTAGTCATGAATTCCGTAGCACAAGAACCATCCCTCTGAAAGCACATGATAGGCATGACTAACTCTCCACCAGCACAAATATCAATCACTTGTGCGAAAAAAATGAATCCTCACTACACAAGATGTTTCATTAGTATTACAAGGGGAAAATGTCGTACAAGGGGAAAATGTCGACACCATAACTGATATCAGTGAAAAAACAATCTGGTTTCAGTCAAATATGAAAGGAAATCAGAGGAATTCAGAGGAGCGAAGTCGTCCTAAGGTGTCGTTAGCCATGCAGAGGAAGTAATACTGTGAAGATGAGCCTAGACTCCGCCTCAGGTGGCAGATTGTCGAGGAAGTAACAGGCCATGGCACCAGTGTTACTGAGATCACGATGAACTCTGTTATGATCCTTAGATCATACAAACTCTGCCAATGCAGCACCCCATTACCACAAGATCAGGACTCGCCCTTCTCCTTTGCTGCAGCTGATGGGTCCCAACCTCCTCCATCTCCATGGATTCAGCTATCGTCGGTTGCTTCACCATACCATTCTTTAACTATCGAGGATCACCGAAATTACAAGAATTATAGGAATATAATGTGACTGCTGGTGCAGAGAAAAATTAAATTAGCTCTTTGAGATGCTATTCGAAAACGGCTGCAAAGATGGTCAAATAACCCAAGTACCATCAATATATCATTCCTAGTACAAATCTCCAAAATACTTGCAAGCAGTAGTGAGCATCTGGCAGGAAAATACAAATTTCAGAATATATCTAGTCATCTTACCGTAGCAAAGCCCTTCATTATTTAATGATTCCTCCACATGTTACTGATCACTTATTCATCAGGGCCGCATAAAAAACAAAAGCAGTTGATGTCGATGTTCACAGAATAGCTTGGGTATATTACCTGATCAATATCAAGGATGAAACTAAAGCCTCCCATATTCTCATCTCCCCCAAGTATGGTGGAATGGCATGCAAACCTGACATTTGGACAACGACTGGTCAAGGACATCATCTTGGTCACTCTTGAAGGCACACGTTGGCCGCTCGGATAACAGACATTGGCAAGACGGCATCCTTTGGCCCCTCCTCACCATCCTGGACAACAGCGCCACCTTCACCATCCTGGACAACTGCGCCACCAGAACACCCAACCCACCCCCCCCCAGCACCACCACCACTGCTGACCTCCGAATGAGGTCAACCGCACACAGCATCTGTGTCTCGCGTCCATGACACCCAAGCCATGACTCTATGGGCATTTTTGAACCCTGCTGATCATAACTCTAATGCTGACTTTATAGAACAAAACTGGGTTGTTTTGCCTAAATAGCAAATGCACTAGAAACCACGCGCGCGGCGTTGCCGCGCGTCCGTTCGTATTGGGACAGTTTACAATGCGTATGATTCGAGCATGCGTGATTTCACAGAGATTATTTTTTTGGCTATATTTATTATGGAGAAAGAAATATTGAAAGTATTTATTAAGAGAGGGGAGCATTTATGAGTTAATGGGAGTTTTTTAATATAATAATAAATTTTTTTATTTATGCGTGTTGGCTTAAACAAGGTTGCTCCTTTGGAGCCTGATGAAATAGAGTTTCTATTTGGTTTTCTGAAAGATCACATTAGAAGTGTTTGTAGGACGAGAGAGGTATTGATCTCTAGGAAATTCATTTCAAGTTGATACTGTTGCTTACCATCTCTTAGTCCTCAAAGAAATATTTGAATTATTCATTAAGAGAGAGGACCATTTTGTAAGTAAATGGGAATATATTTTTATATAATAATAAATCATTTTATTTTATGCGTGGTATGGGTGTGGTATGATATAAATTTTGTATGAATTTAAATAAAGAAACTAACTTTTTTTTTAAAGAATTTTAGAGAAATCTAGATTTATATTTGTAACAATATAAACTTGTATTATTTAAGTAATGTATTATCCTAAGTGTTGAAATAGAACTATGATATTATTTATTAAGAGAGAGGAGCATTTCATGTTTATATTTATAGAAATAAAATTAAAGAATATGTGATGTTACATGTCTAGAGTGTAGTGCTAGTTGTGTAGACGTCAACAAACTTGGTTTCGTATTTTTCTGATTTTTATTTGATTTTTTTATGATTTTTACAATATTTCAGCCGGTTTAGATAAATAATAAATTATTTGGGAAATTAAAAAGGCGAACGGGCCCAATTTAGCCCATCGTGGCCCAATTCCGGCGAAAAACAGGCCCTAGGGGGAGGCAGGCCGAGGCCCATGAACGGGAGGGGAGAAGAGGCTGTACCGCGGGTTTATTTCCGAAGAGTTCGAGGTCTTTTCAAAAAAAATACATGAGAGGAGGAGGTGGACTGCGGGTTGATTCATACAAATTCCGAGGACTTTTTTGCAAAAAGGCGGGGGAAGGCACGGTCTGGTCCGACCGCTCGATCCGACGGCCGGGAATGGCCCGTGACGTGGCCCTCTCCCGTGCCAGAGCTTGGCTGAGGATTAGTGTGTAGAGTTAAGGAATCAATAAGAACATGCATATGTGAACAACCAAAAAGCAAGAAAATACACTTGATCAAACACATCAGTAGTGATCGATGAGGTAAAATCAAATAGGAAACATACTACCCACTAAGACTGAAAGCGAAGCACTTATACCTGTATCCCAGTTTTGATTGTTTGGCATTTGTACAGATCTGCGATCGGCACACCATTTTTACAAAAGCTACAGATTAATTGTAATAAAAACCACTACAATGTAAAGCATCTCCAACAACTCCTTAAAATATGTTGCTATTCTTATAACTTTGACAAAATCACAAAATTCTTTCTCCAACAACTCCTCAAACCAACTTGCTATTTTTCCAAACTTCCTATCGAGGGGTGCCGCACGCGGATCTTTGCGCGCGCGGTGTCGACTTGCTATATCTTCGTCGCTGGCTCCTGTCCCGCGCGATCGCACCGTCTCCCGTAGTCCCGCACGCGTGAAGGCGTTCCTTCCCCGTGAAAATCTTCCCGGCAGCGAGAATAAAAGACGGACTGCGCGCACGATCTCGCGACGTCTCCTCTTCCCATCGCTGCTGTTCTGAAGAATTTGCCAGGAAGGTCGCGCCGCCGTTTCCTCGTCGACGTGAAGCCGCCAGGTCGTCCATCAGGTACCGCTCCTGTCCTTTTTCTCATCGTGTTCTTCATGCACTCGCCATCAGCTAGGGCTAGGGCGTCGCGCTGCAGGTTCTGATGCCGATCTAGGCTACGGCTAGAGCGCCGCTGTCGCCATGGTTGTGGTGTTGCGGCTGCTCTGGTCCGGAACGCCGCTGTTCGGGTCAGGCACGCCCAGGCCCATAACGGAGCTCGGCCCTAGCTTCGACGATGATTCCGCAACGCTGCTGTTCGCCCTCGCGGCGGCCACGGACGCCGCCGACGATCTGTTGATCAACGTCACCGTCGTAGCATCAGAACCCCTGCAAACGAACTTCCAGTTGTCTATATATGCATCTGTTCAATCGCTGGCCTTTATTTGTATGAATTCTGAAATATACGTGAATGTGCATGCGACTGTGTTCTTGTCTCTTGGTTGGATGTGCATGGTACTGTGCTGCTGCAAGTACCGAGCGACAGAGAAGATCTTCTCTCTGCTGGTTCTGCAACATGCTGGCCGAAAGCTGCTCGTGCTGGTCGCCTGCATGCTGAAGGGACAGAGAAGATCGTGCTGCTGTCGTGTAGATAGCACGGCGGAGTAGCGTCGAAGATAGGTCGCGGCGGCGCGGCGTCCTCTTCACGCACGCGACTAGGCGGATCACGCGGCTCTACGGCACGAGGAGGCCACCGGACGGCACTTGTGGGCCTATTTTTTTATTTTTATCAAGTTGGAATAGCAAACTGTTGGAGAGGGGTCTCTTTTTCACTTACCAAATAAAATAGCAACTTGCCAAAACTCAAGATTTAGCAAGTGATTTTTACCAAACTCTTAGAGATGCTCCAGTATGATGCGTTTCTACGAGTGGCCTGAGGCAATTACATCGAGGTTATAATGTTTGGCCAATACAATTGTGTATACACATGCTGAAGGCTAATAGTTAAAATTCAGAACTCGTTTTGGTGAAACAACTGAACAACTGGACATGCATATCCATTGGTTCATTTTTTGAATCATGTCGAACAGACCACAGACCACATACCAACTATTAGAAATCCGCCAATCCATATGTGGTGTGTGAACAAGGAAAGTTGTGTACCATAGTCAGTAGCTAGGTATGGATAGGGGGGCATAGAGTACATATGATGAGCTACAACAATAGTTGTAGAGCCTAGCATAGCTAGGTTAAGAGATAATTGAGCATGCCATGACGTTGTTAGGATTTCATAGAGACCTTTATGGCCTTGTCCTGTAAATGGGCCCTTATGAGCCTCCAAAATATCTTTAAGTCCATGACCAATACCCCAATTGGTCCTATACATATGACCAGCGATCAGGAAAAGAATAGCAATAGCTAAATGATGGTGTGCAATATCGCTCAACCATAGACCACCGGTTATTGGATCTAGTCCTCCGCGAAAACTAAGAAATTCCGCATATTTGGACCAATTCAAGGTGAAAAAGGGGGTTGCTCCTTCGGCAAAACTAGGATAAAGTTGAGCTAAAAGGTCGCGATTCAAGATAAATTCATGAGGAAGTGGTATCTCTTTAGGATCAACCCAGCGTCGAAAAATTGGTTAATCAGTAAAGATACATGGATTTAGTGTCCCGCCCAAGAAAGAGACCTCGGATGCAGCTCCTCCTGCCATTGTCTTCTAGCACTCGCAACACCTAACCTTCGGCTGGCTCTACCTCTACCAAACGGCATCAATTGCCGAGGCAATAGACGCGCTCCCTTCCGCCACGCACGGTCCGCAAGGTCGCAGTGTCGCAAGTTCCGCATCGTCTTCAAAAAAGTGAAAGCGATCGCAGTGGTATTAAATATCACTGTACGTACTAAAAGCGTGCTGGAAAGGGATTACAGTAATAATATCTATGCATAATATACACCCATGCTTGATTAAAAGCAGTAGTTTGTACAACGAAAGCATGATTGGTGTTACATAAGACACAACAAACTGTCAAATTGACACCCAACTGCTCCGTTGCCACTTAGTACTTTCACGTCGTGCTCGTGGGCCTCCAATGTTTTATAAAAATGGCCCTTCGTGGCCCAGAAACTGATCTTCATAAGCTGCGTCATTGCCCCAAGCGATCTTCAATAATTTGAACTGATTCATTCGTCAGTTGAGAAGGAAAGGTTGCACCCATCAGCCACTATTTTCAGATCAATAAAGTGAACAAACTGGCTCATCTTTCTTCCACCATGACAAGCAACCGGTTAACTTGAACAAGAGGTACTTGGAGCGACGCAAGCAAATGCTCAAAGTAATTTGTTTATATAACCCAACAATTGGTGTGCCGATGCAATCAAGGATTTGAGAGGATGTTGGGGTAGAGACACTCTCTAGCAGGCAGTCTGTGCACTCATTCGGTGACACCTGTAGAAAGGTTGCTGTTGAAGCGGAGAAGAACATCCACCGTGATGCTTATGACCAGGAGGCACCATCGTCGCTGCCACCACTAGCCCAGAAGAACCAGGAGTTGGATTTTAGGAGTTGGATTTTCATATAGAGGTACATTACAGTTGCAAAGGGTGGATAGCATAATGATGGCACCTCCAAGGAATTTAGCGGTGCCCGAGAGTGTTGTTCTATGGTATTCCTCTTAATCTGCCTACTTTACTGATGATTAAACAGGAATAATCCTTCACCCCACAATAGAGTTGATACAAAGGTACTCAACTCGAAGGGGGCATCAATCGCTTCTCACTTGCATGTGCCTCTTATTAATAGGACTCTTTTTGAGGGTGCTCCTAAATTGACTCTTTCATTGACTTTTAATAGCTAAAAGCAAAATGCTCCTCAAACGAAGTACCTAGGAGGATGTGCCAATTTTGTACTAGACCCAAGGATAAAAAGCTGGTTCCTCTATCATGTCCTCACTCCCGGGCATACAATGTTCCAAACACATTGCCACTTAAGTTATTTTTTTTCAAATATTTATCTAATTAAAGGTTTTAACTTCACTAAAGAAGTTGTTCCATTAAAGAAATCAGAACCAAACCTATTTTGGAAGAAGCCGAGTCATGCCAAGTTGGCCTTAGACCATCTCCAAGCTTCTTAGCAATCACTTATGTCAAGGGAATAAAATAAATAGCTAGGGAACTCTCCCAAAAAAAATAGATGGGTGGGGGGGGCGGCGGGCGGAGGAGGTGGGATCGCCTCAGAACCACGAGAGAGCGATGTCTTGATGGATAGTAAGTGTAGAGGACATGCACATCTACGAGAGTCCAGAGCAAGATTTCAAGGGCTTATTAAAAAATTATTGGGGACTTCATATTTTTTAAAAATAAATTAAGAAGTTGTTTTGAGTAACTTTTAGAGATATTCTTGGGTAAGAGCGGTTGGAGCGTTGCCCTTGCCATGCTAACAAGCAATGCTCTCTGTTGAAGGTTGATGAAAACCGAGCGTGGTTTGTTCATCCTCGCAAGCACGTGTCATTTCTAGATTAAATCCCCATCAGAAGTACGCTTAAAATATTGTGATTCTAAAAAAATTCATGTATTCATAAGTAAGTTTCAAGTTTCAATAATAAGTTATTTTAAAAGGCACTAGTACTTCTTCCATTCTAAATTATAAAATGTTTGACATTTTTATCTTAAGTTGACTACTTATCTTATTTAAAAAATGTAAACAAACATAGTCAAATTTAAGTCATTTTTAAAAAACTTTTATTGATAAAGCAAAAGTACGTCAAAATAAATGATATTTTATAAAAAAAAAGTTTGAATAATAAGATGAGTGGTCAAACTTAGTATAAAAAGTCAAACATATTATAAATTGGGATGGAGGAAGTAGCTATTAGCTGGAGTGCTCCCTGTGCTTGAATGCAGGACAAAATCCTCATCAAAGTAGTGGGTGTTTGCAATTGTTCCACAAACTTCATTATTGAACATCTCCATAAAAAACCTCAAGTTTATAGAGTACTCCTTTATGTGCTCTCACAACACCTTTTTTCTTAGAGCAGAGTTCCATGGAGCTGAACCTGTTTTTGCTAAACACCATGAAGCGGAGCTAAAAAAAAATATGAGGTGAAGTAGTCCCAAACACCACCTCAATCTTTGAGGCTCCTTTGGATGGCCAATGCACGCGAGGATCCCAGTCCAATCCGCAGGGCAAGGGCAATGAGGCCTGGGATAGAATTGTCTTGTAGCTTTTCCATCCATTCCCCGCCAATTCATAAAGCTCATCCACGGCTCTACCTCGTCTCATGCTCTCTTGTCTTGGCAACTAGGCTAGGGTATGAGTACCCCATCAGCTTCCCTCCCCAACTTTGATCCGTGTACACTCAAAGGGGTCGTTTGGTTACCATCCTAGCCTAGGAGCCATGGCCAAACAACGCCATCCAGCCCGGTGTCCAAAATTGGATGACTGGGATGGTTGTCTGGGCAAGGAGGTGCCGAGTAGGCAAGAACCAAACAAGCCCTTTGCAACCAGAATTGTGCCGCTGCATGTGCCTGCACCTGCACCTACTGCTTTCTCACCAAGCCCTTGGTGCAAGGTTTCCTATCCGCACGTCCTTACGTCAAGCACCCCTTCCTTCTGAGTTCTACATAGCCATCTTCAACATGTCATTTAGCTTTGCGCCTCTGCATCAGTTGCACTGGTTGTAACATTGTTAAAGGTTTTTTTTGGATTAATTAGCACCAAAAATTAACAGCTAAAATTAGTACCAATTGATCTAAATAGACCTGCTAATAAAGCTAATTATTAGTTGAAGGGTTGTTAACAGGTTTGGAGTTGTTAATAGGTACTAATAATTCGCATACACCTTCAACTCATTGTACAACCACCTATTATATCAATCAATTGGATCCTAAAATTAGCAGCGAGTATTAGTTATTAGTTAGCTAATTTTTAGTGCTAATGGATTGCTCTAAAGCCATCGGCCACCACTGATGCCTGCCGCGTTCTGTACCATTCTTGTAGTATCATGGCTGCTGTCGAATGGAATAGTGCTCGACCATGACCTCCAACCTTATCATGAGTCCATGAGCACCACGCGCGGGCACTAAAAATTAGCTATAGGGGTTGTTAACAACTTAACATGTCAGCCAAAATGGAAAAAGTATGAGTCCACGAGCACCACGGGCTAAAGTAGGAGTAGGATGCACCAAAACAATAATTGGATGTCAACTTCTCATCTTCAAATTATATTATCACCGTGACGGATGATTGCACATATATTTGTAGAATATAAAGTAATATGGTGTGTGATAATATCTTTGCAGAATGTTCTGCCTCTGACAATTATGCTTATGATTCACTTAATAACCAGCAATTTTAATAAACAAAATCAATGAGAAAATTATAAGCATTCACGGACTTGCATTACTATATATGGAATGTATAAGCAGAAACACAATCACTTAAAGTAGTAATTTAGAAGACTGGTTCTTACAAACGGCGACACAATAGTAACAATGAGTATATATTCAAGCACAAACTATTTATGGAATAAAGTAAACTATAAAGTCGTATGCATGTAAGCCATGGACACTCAAATCACCATCTCTGGATTATTTTCCTGTTTGTATCACTAATCAATCAATAATAGTACCATCCACCAGCTTGGATGCAGTACGGAGCTAGCTTCCTACGCGCAGAGTTTCGGGACTAGGAGGAGCTTCTCCTTCCGGTGCAGCACCAGTCCGAACTCCTCGGACATGTCAATGTCGCGCGACGCCTTACCCGCCGGCATCTCCCAGTCGAAGCGGTGCACGAGGTTGGCCAGGATCAGCTCGACGGCGGCCATGCCGAAGTTGATCCCGGGGCACTGCCTGCGCCCGGCGCTGAACGGCAGGAACTGGAAATCGGTGCCCCTGAAGCTCACGTCCGCCGCGCTGCCGCCGTCGAGAAACCTCTCCGGGACGAACTCCTCCGCGTCCTCCCCCCAGAAGCGCGCATCCCTGCCGATGGCCCAGACGTTGATGAGGACGCGCACGCCGGCCGGGACCACGAGCCCGTCGATGGTGCACCGGGCCATGGAGAGGTGCGGCACCAGCAGTGGCGTCACTGTGCGTAGCCGGAGCGACTCCTTTATGACAGCTCTGAGGTAGGTCATGCTGTTCAGGTCCGCCTCCCTGACGATTTCCTGTCCCTGCTGGCGCAGGGGCACGATGCTCCTCACCTCGGCTTGTAGTTTCTTCATCACGTGTGGCCTCTGAATGAGCTCGACGATGGTGTATTCGAGTAGCGAAGCTCCAGTGTCTATGCCACCGAAAAATACGCTCTGCATGCATGTTCATAGGATCGGACATGTAATACAGTGACATTGTGTACATTCACAGGGCTTCTGCCCCGCCATGTCCATCGTGTGATGTGTAAGTGTAACTACCAAAATTGTATAAATTCTTAACAGACTTCTTGTGCGAAACATCGATCAGATCAGATGAACTTACAAGTAGGATAGCTTTCATCGACTCTCTGGTGAGGCCGTACTCCTCTCGAAAAGAGAGCAAGATATGTATGAAGTCGTCATCTTCGTCCTTGAGATCACTTGCTGGTCTGTACATGCTCTCATGTCCGTCGATCAGCCAGTCCAGGAGATCGTCCCACCTCTTCCTCAGCCTCTCGGACTTGACGCGGACCACCTTGCTGACAACGCCGAAGCGAGCTAGGAACGGGAAGAACTCCTCGACGTTGAAGCCTCCCAAGACGTGCGACGTGTCGGCGACGAGCTCCCGCAACCGCTTGCTCTGGCCGGATGAAGACTTGCCCATTACGGCGCGGCACGCCAGATCATTCATAAACGAGCCCAGCAGGTTGCCCACGTCCACCTCCGCGCCGGCAGCGGCCGCCGCCGCGATCCGAGCCATCACGATGCCCACCTCTTCCTCGCGGGCGTGGCGCAACGACTGCACCCTTTTGACGGTGAGCAGGTGAGTGGTGACCAGCTTCCTCGCCTTCCGCCAGCGGTCCCCGTACGGCCCGAAGCCGATGTCGGACGGGCCGTAGAGGACGACCTCAGCGGCCACAGAGTGCGGCCGCGACGCGAACACGTGGTCGTGCGTGCGCAGCACCGCCTCGGCGGCGCGGGGCGACGACACGACGATGACCGGCATGGCGCCGAGGCGGAGCAGCATGAGGTCCATGCCGTGCTTCCTGGCGAGGTTCCGGAGGGAGACTTGAGGGAGCGAGCCGATGAGGTGGAGGTGCCCCAGGAGGGGCAGTGCCGGAGGCGAAGGCGGCAGAGGTAGAGGGTCGTCGTCGTCGTCTAGCTGCTGCTGCCTCTTCCTCGCTCTTCTTCTCTTGCTACTCACCGAGTAGCGTACGAGCAAGAGGACGAGAGGGAGGAGCAGCAGGAACCATGCTCGTGGAGCCATCACTTCGCGCATGAACTGCTCTAGTAGGTTTGCCATGGCAATGGATGCTACGTACGTACTCTCAGAGTCTCAGTTGTGGAGCTCGATCGGTCGATTAGAGATCGAATGGCAAAGTTCAATTCGGCCCTTTTATGGCCGCCTCCATTCAAATGTCACCGTTGTTTTGTCCGTCTTCATTAATCTATTAATAACAAAGGCGAGCACTTAAAGACGTCCGTCTGTGAAAATCAAGGGAAAAAAAACCGAAGCCCGACGCCGAGCCAAATCCCATGACTAACGTCGAGCCTGCTTCCGAGGATCCCGCTACCGCCATTGCTAGGGAGAGGAGAAGAAGAGAGATATCGGCCGAGAGAGGGCCGCAGGGAGGAGAGAGGGTCGCGCCGGAGGAAGGGGAGAGGGAGGGGCGCGGCTAGGATCGGAGTGCTCGGGTGAGATGGGTGAATGAGCACCCTAAGTTTGAGTAAAAAAAAACGACAATCGGGCCAAAGTCTAGGCCCACTGGGCCTCGGCCTTTTTCGAAGGCGGGTCTTAGAGTGCTCGCCTCTAGAAATAGATTTACAAAGACGGTTGTCTCAAGACGTGCACTTCTATAAAAAAATTTTGGAGCCGTAAATAAAATGATCATTTTGGTTAATCGGTTTCTCGAGACGTTTTTCATGCCTCGGTAAATAAAACAACAGTCTCAATTAATCGTCCGGCATTTTCGAGACGGATTGAAAATGTTATCACCTTGGTTAATGTTTTGGCACCGCCTCGCAAAAGCTCTTCTTTATTAGTGATCGTCGCCAAAGACGCCCGCCGGCACTAGCAGCAGTGAAGCCACGGGAGCCCCTGGAGCGATGGCCCGACGGCCGGCCACATGCCCTGAGATGCGTGCCCGCCGGCTCGCCAGGGCTCGCAGTGGGTAGTGCGTAAGGGATGGAGGGGGTGGTGAGCGGCGGTGACTTAGGGGTAACTCTATATTAAAGCTAATAAAATAGTGGTTTGCTCATATCTAAGAGGACGTCATTTAGAAATTTTAAAATTAATAACCAGCAGTGTTATATAGTATTCCCCCTGTTCCTGAAAGCTGCAACTCTTATCTTATGAAAATATATTATATGATAAATCTAATGGTACTACTCGATGCCATAAATCTTAGTGTGTTTTTTTTTAAAATTTGGTCAAATTTTAAAAAATTTAATTTAGAATAACTCTAAATTAGAGTTTTCAAGAATGGAGAGAGTATTCCACACGAAAATAAGGCAACGGTGGCCACCCATCATGTGATCCATCGGTCCAAACTGTTCGCCGCGTCCACGTCCGCGCGAGCACCTTGCAAACCACTTAAAGTAATTGCAGCTGGCTTTCACCTACGACGATGTGTATTTCTCTTGTCCAATGAAATAGAAGGTTCATGAGCACGAGCGGTCGAGCGCCACCAGAAAGTGAGAAACACCAAAACATTTTGCTGTGGACCTGCTGTGATCTTGATTTTTATCCGTTGGTTCGTTGCGTACCAATTATTGTGTTTCATTATGCAATTTTTTTTTCTTTTTGACAGGGAGGGTACTTTGACAGTTAGTACTAGTATACTACTGCAGAACAGAACCCATCACTTCTGAGTTCTGACTGCGCGCGTGATGGCCTGCGATAGACGTGGTTCTGGGCTGACAAGATCATTCTCCAGCTCGACAACTAACAGCTTCTTGGCCTTGTTCAGTTCGTAAATGTTAGAAAAAGTTATAACTATAGCATTTCATTTATATTTGACAAATATTGTCCAATCGTGGCCCAACTAGGCTCAAAAGATTTGTCTCGTGATTTACAACAAAACTGTATAATTAGTTATTTTTTACTAACATTTAATGCTCCATATATACGGGGAGAAATTAATGTGATGGGGAGAGAGTGAAAAAACTTACAACTTTTATTGAAAGTTGCAAGGAACTAAACAAAGCCTTAAAACGAAATGCGAGAGCTAGGCAGGAATTATTCTCTTGTCATTGTTTGTGCTTGACATGTGGCCAATTTGGCAGCTCACGCTGTGCGAATAGGCCCATGAGTTTTAAACGAGTGTGTGAACTGGTTTAGTCACACTTCACTTTCCGGACTGGTTGATACAAATCATGATTGTGATTCTGTCAAAATTTAAATAAAGCTCTCGAGATTTGTCCTACAAAGAACTGGATAGGTGGATATGGCTGACTCTAACTAGGACAAATCCCCGATTCAATTCAAAGTTTTTCTGCACGACTGGAAACGGGGGGCACTGACTAATTACAACCCAATGCTACTCTTCTTCCTTCTCTTCGTTCTTCCCTGCTCCTCCTTCGACGTGCCCTCCTCCGGCTTCGCAGCCTCCGCGTCGCCGTCGCCGACCTCCCCGCCGGTGCCGGGCGCGGAGTAGAGCGGCAACGCTGTCGATTCGGGGGACTTGACGTGCAGCGCCCGCACGTTCCGCCACTTCCTCGGTACGCACGCGGCGGCCGCCTCCACCGCGGCCACCACGTTCTCCACGGCCTCCTCCTGCGCCATGGCGCCGTGGCCCACGCGCACGGCGCGGCACGTCCCGCCCTCCACCCGCAGCTCCACGCAGCGCGCCGCCTCCCTCGCGGACTCCGCCCACGCCGGGCCCGACAGGTCCACGGGCACGATCACGCCGCGCTTGGCGCCCGCCGCCTTGCCCTTGCCGCTGCCGCTGCCGCTGCCGCCGGGGACCCTGAGGCGGCGGTCAACGAGGACCAGGCCGCGCGGCGGCGGGGAGGGACCGG
This sequence comes from Chrysopogon serrulatus, assembly GCA_015844335.1. Classification (NCBI taxonomy): domain Eukaryota; kingdom Viridiplantae; phylum Streptophyta; class Magnoliopsida; order Poales; family Poaceae; genus Chrysopogon; species Chrysopogon serrulatus. The sequence continues at coordinate 40,184 of JADLZL010008057.1, forward strand.
AGCGCGGAGGAAGGGAGCAGGTCGATGTCGTCCGGGAGGTCGGCGGGGAGGCGGTCGGAGACGAGGGAGATGGAGGGGAACGGGGAGTGCGGGAGGCGGAGTTGGTGCTCGAAGCGCCGGACGGGAGCGTGCTTGAGGGTGACGATGAGGTATATGGGCTCCGGCGCTGGGGTAGGGTGCTTCTGGAGCCATCGGAGGAGCGCGGCCACTGCACGGACCGCGGCCTCGCGGCGGAGGCGGCTGGTGGGGGCGGAGGAAGTCGGTGCCAGTGCCATTGTTGGCGCCTTGGCGGCGGCGGCGGCGGGAGTTTGGGGAATTGAGATTTGAGAGGGGGTTAGGGTTTGTATGGACGAAGCGTGCCGCGTGCATTCGTGTTGGATCCGAAGTGACTTGGGCCTGGTTGAGTCGGGCCACGAAGGGCTCAGCTGGGCTCGTACCAAACGAATGGAGGAGAGAGGGCAATCGCATCATTGTATAATTTCAACTTTCAAGAAATGTCTGACAAGTAAAAGGTAGATTTTTTTTTAGAAAAGGGAATATATTAATATCCCAGCCTCTGCATCGACCGATGCATATGGCTATTCCTTATTACAACACAACACTGCAAACCCACGCAAACTCAAACACAAGGCACGCACCCCAAAGTTTCTAAGCCTAGTTGTCTCATCAAAAGATAAAAGTGCCACATACATCCTCTAGCTGCCAATCAAAACACCTCACACAGAAGAAAAAGAGTATACATGTATATATCAAAGTTTTACAATGTTTGTCCAAACGTAAGAAACAAAAAGGACAGAAGTAGAAGCAATTGTTTTTTTTTTTTTTGGTTTTCTTTTAGGACATTTGTCATTTCTAAGTACGTATATACTGCCTTAAAAGTTAAAACATTGGCCTGATGTTGCAAATTTTGAAATCAAAGATACTCAAATAATGACATGATAATACTATTTGATAAAGTTATGTTTGGTCATTTTCTATTTGTGGTTTAGTGCTTCAGGAAAATAACGTGTTTCTGCGTCTTCAGACTATGGTCTTTGGTCTATCCATACCACAAGAGTTAACATTCTACTAAAGTCGGTGCAAGCAGTAGTATCTTCGCCTTTCTGCGTCCTTCAGAGTTCAGACGTTGTATGGTCTATACCACGCCGGGCCGATGGCTAGTAATTTCTGATTTATCACCCTTCTCGTACTACTGTGTCACCAGTGCGGGATCAACTACAGTTCAGGAATCAGGATTCACAGACATCATGCACAAGTCAGAGCTGCCTCATACTATCCATTACTGTAGTTGAGAATCATTCAGAAAGAGCAACAGAAAAATCCTTTGCCCCTTATCCACCTTTCTTTAATTAGACCGAATCTAGCTGGGCCTAGTTAAGTGGGCTCAAGAGGGACAAGAGAAACTCCAAGTCCCAACCAACCATTAACTTCATTTGCCACTCAAATTGGACTCCAAATATTGAGCTTCTGCATATATGCATGAATTTTCTCTTTATGCACCTGGTGCTCCTATGGACGGGGTCATTTTGCATTGTGGGTGGCAAACTAATGACCAAGTTTTCTTGCGGAATGTTTGAAAAATCGGACTGATCAATAAGCGATTGTGTTGGGTCAGGATATAATGTATTGGACGGATTTGTATGGAATCCTTACGAAATTTGAACACAAGCTTGTTAAAAAATTAAAGGAAAAGGAAATCGTACGCTACGGTTCGAATAGATTAAAGTTGATTGCCACGTGTCTAACACGACGTGGTGAACTCAAGTGCTTTAATCTTTGTGGATTCTGCACATGTTCTTGTGGAGCATCACAAGAGAGCTTACTTGGTCAGGAATCAGGAATATATCATCTAGTATCCTTTTTATAACTAGCTGCTCTGTCTACTATAATTCTTTGCCGTTGGTGCTTTCTTCTTCTTTTTTCTAAACGAAGAACGTGCAACTCCTAAGTTGAGCCATGTCCTACAATAGAAACCGCTGAGAACAGCTAGTTGACCCGGTCCTGCCCCAAGACATGCATGCAGGCCCTCCAATAATTTGCTCAACACATGCTCAAACCACACGCGCGTATTGTCGGCTCGCCGTGCATACCGTGAACATGCTATAAGAGGCAGGCCCTCAACAAGTACCCGCTCTTCACAAATTTGCAGGCAGGTGGTCGGCCTCTCGCCGCTCCAATTTCTCCTCGATCACCTGCTCCCTTAGAGAGGGGCAGAAACTTAACCCATTTTTGTGGTTCGTGTCAGAAGATCTAGGAGATCCGAGCGAGATGGGTTCCACCGGCCCTGCCAACATCCTCTTCTCCTGCATATGCGTCGTCGCACTGTTGTCCATGGTCGTCGTTGGGTCCGTTGCCCCAGAGGAAACCCTAAAGTTTGGCGACCCAAAGGAAACCTCAACCACCGTTCCAAAGGAAACCCCGAAGGCTGTTGCCGCGGAGGAAACCCCAAAGGTTGCCATCCCAAAGGAAACCTTGACCGCCGTCCCGAAGGAAACCCCGAAGTCCGCCGCCGTGGAGGAAACCACAAAGTCCGCCATCCAGGAGAAAACCTCGACCGCCGTCCCAAAAGAAACCCCGAAGTCTGTCGCCGCGGAGGAAACCCCAAAAGCCACCATCCCGGAGGAAACCTCGACTGTCGTCCCAAAGGAAACCCTGAAGTCTACTGCCGCAGAGGAAACCCCAAAGGTCACCGTCCCAGCGGAAACCTCGACCCGCTGTCCCAAAGGAAACCCTAAAGTCCGATGTCCCAGAGAAAAATCTGGGGTCCGCCGCCCCAAAGGCAAAGTTTATCTCAGGTACCATTGCCCACCGTGAAAATTAAATTTAACCCATATCTTTTTTTTTTTGAAAAATCATGCATTAGCTTCACCGTTGGAAGTTTTGAGCCTCGTGCATGAGCTGATTTCTCCATCCCTCGCTCTCTCTTTTTTTTCTGATTCGCTTTCAGTGGGTGCCCTTGAGTGTGCTGGTAACATAACGAAAAAAAGGTCAGCGCGCAAGCTGATCGTCGATCAAGGCAACGGTATGGGTCTCTAATTCTAAACCTAACTATGAATCGAGCCAAATTGAAGCATGGATCGGCGTATGTGTGATGGTGCAGGGGTGTGCCCAATGCGGTTTGACCACACGCGCGGGATTAGCGCGATTGCCAGTAGCTGCAAGGACCGGCCGTTTCCGTCGGCCGCGCGGTGCTGCGCGGCGCTGAAGACCTATGCGTGCCCCTACAGCGAGCTCATCAACGACAGCGGCAATGGGTGCGCCAACGACATGTTCTATGTGATCATGGTCCGCGGCAAGCTGCGACCAGGCATCTTCTCGCAGCTGTGCGTCGAAGGCCCGCTGGGTCTCCAGTGCTGATCAAGTGGACTACGTCCGTGCCGTGCCAGCTTGCTAGAACCAACAACGACCGGTCTGCTGGTGGTGCGTGCTCGACTGGGCCGGTATATATAAATATACCTGGGTAATTACTTAAGACGGTGCCCGACATGTCCAGTGCGTGCCATCAATTTGATGCATGTTTGTGGTTTTAATTTGTAAACCGGAGTCGACCAATACCACTCTGTATTATTTCTCACCTGTGATATAATTGCACGTGTATTATGATGTATACACACAAAAAAACTTAAAATATAAGAGGATGTTTCATTGGAGAAAAAATTATTGTTTGGCCGATGCATTTATTCTTAATCACATAAAGACTCGCGTATCTTTGTATTAAGATAGAAAAAAGTTATAATTACAACACGCTCAAATGGTGCCCTTGCCCCTAGGGGTATGTTGAATTTGGGAAGATAAATTAGCGCTGTGTTGGCCTCTGTTTACGAATTGAACCTGAAATCGGTGCTCAAATGCTCGTATCAGTGCATCGAACATCAAATTGGAGCACAAAACCAAGCGCTTCAACTATGCAATGTAACTACTGCATGCCTTGTCGTAGACTCGCCACCTTTGCGGACCAGAGGACGGACGAAGTATGAATACTGCACCACGATGAGCAATGTCTGCTCCGCCCAATTCCAATTTAGGCATCCGTTCGTCCAGATGGAACGCGCTCTGTCCGACTATCCGCAATCGAAGTCTCTGTCGGCTGTCGCCCGTTGTTCTCCATGGCCCACTGCTTTTCTCATTTTATTGTTCTTTAGCGCATCCCGAGGTGATGAGAAGGCTTACGCAAATCCAACGTGGATGTTTGTGGGTTATCTTTTTCATTGGCGCATCCCTCTCTTTTCCTCTTTTTACCTTTGCTTTTCCATTCCTTTTCATTTGCAAATCCAATTTATTTAGGTAAAACTTGTTCTAGAAGAGTAATATTGAGAAATTACTATAATAATGAGTTTAGCTCTGTTAAAAGAAGGTCGACATGGGTTTGTGTCAAAGTCCCTTTTTGCTCATCATTGTGACATTTTAATCATAAATTGTATATAAAGCTCTCTCTATTGGATAAGGAAAGGAGAAAAATGTTACGTTTAAGTTGCCATGATAAATTTGTCAATAAAATTATGTGAAATAACTGTATCGAAGAAGTAATGATGGAAGTTTATGGTGATAAGTGTGTCAGAAAATGTTTTACATTCAAAAAAATAATTAGGTAGAACTCTGTAACTTTTTGAAATAAAAAATTGCAGAAACTAATATTTCTAAAATAAAGAAAATTAAAGTATCAGGCCGTCAGACGGTTGGTAGGTTTATTATCGCTCACTAGAAGGCCTGCTCCACGGTCCATTTGCGATGATGTATAGCGAGGCCTCATGTATAGCCAACAATCAATCAAGGGCGCAACTTTTCGAAATAAAAAAATTGCAGAAACGAATATTCTTTTAAAAGGGAAAATTAAAAGCATCAGGCTGGTCAGGCGGTTGGTTGGTTTATTATCGTACGAAAAGTACGAACATTTGCTCACTATAAGGCCTGCTCCTCGGTCCATTTGCGATGATGTAGCCAACAATCAAGGGTGCAGTAAGCACTTGGGCATGTTTGGTTGTAATCATAGATCATGTGGCATGAGGCAAGATGTTGCCCGAATGTTTTAGATAAAGGAAACGAGTCCGGGTTCAAATCTAAGCAAGAGGATGAAGCACCAGGTACTAGATTTTGGTAATCCGTGGGATAAGCAGCTGCCTAGTCCTAGGACAGTATACAATCCAGGAATCCGTGCACGTTCTATGCAAGTTACAGACAGCAATTTGCCCAGACAGAAATAAATCCCTGAACGCCTAGCCAGGCAGCTTGCTCAGCGGCAACCGGCAGGCCATAAGAAAAATGGACGCCTCAAGTAACGCCCGGGAACAGTGACAGCAGCAAATAGAACAGGGAAGGGTGAATGAATTGTTCGCAGGACAGTGGAGGAACAGTGATTGGACTGTGTTGTAAACCGTGATTGTCCAGCATTGACAAAGAGCAGAGGACCAGTGATTTACCTTTGCTAGACAGTAGCAGGGGCGTTGAGGGTCCAGGAAATCATTCCGCGTTGAAGATTAAGAAGACTATCTCCTACGCCGCGAAGCAAACGCGCACGCACACGATCATCATCGACATGCATGTCCTGTGCCTGTGGTAGGGAGCACTTCTTTTCAGCGTTTCAGCATCCTCACCGAGAGTCTGTCTGTCTAGCATCTTCTGTAGCCCTATCCAAACTCGCACCGAAAGCACAGTTCGTTACGAAATTTTCATAAGCACCCCACACAGCAGTTTCAGAAATACTTTCAGTAATTAGTTTTTCCTATTACTAGCCCATCATCGAGCAGCGTATTGAAATTGCCAACTCCCACATCCCTTTTGGCTACAGAACAGTGAAGAGCTAGCGTGTGACAAACAGTTCCTAGACATGATAAATCTTCCAGCTTCATCCGTCCAAATTTAATTGATTTATTTACGTTTCCTCATATCTCATTCATCCTAAGACTTTTCAGCATGCGTCAGTCAACTGACTGTTTCCGTGATTAAGACACATCTAGTAGCTATACATGGCTCCTCCCGGCGACGTACGTATGTAGGCGGAAGACGTACACCGTATTTAAGGACAGTTGCCGCGGGTGTGTTCAGCTGGTCATCGTCTGACGTCGGCAGTTTAGGTGCCGTTTAATTTGACGCCGCTGCCTGCCCGGCCAGAGAGTTGCAAGTTGCTCGCATTCGCATCAGCATCCGCTGAGCGAGAGCGAGACTGTCACACAGCATAGGCAGCAGCCACGAGCAACAAATTGTTCGGCTCTGGTGCGTCGTCGTCGTAGTACCACGTGCCAGTGTACTAGTCCTCGAGTCATTTCTTTGGTTTGAAATGTCGTCTCCGTTGCAACAGCGGGAGCCGGGAGGGGGACTGAAATGGCCTGATCTGATGCACCAGCCAGTTCGCGTGAGCACGGGTTTGAACGAATCTGCCCGTGCGAATTGTGGACTAGGAGTGCTATGCTAGCTACCAAACGGCTGCTGCAGTAGCACTACCTAAATTAGTCTGCTAGTACTATGTTATATATATATATATATATATATATATATATATATATATATATATATATATATATATATATATATATATATATATATATATATATATATATATATATATATATATATATATGTCTATATCTCGATCACGATATCTCCTTGGACTAATGTTTCAGTCTCAAGATATAAAAAAACTCTCTCCTCCCTCGTCATCGGAGACGCGACCAAATCCAATAATATTCTAGTATCGCCGGATCGGATGATGCAAATCGGACTGCGGCCGGCGTCGAACGAGAACGCCGCCGCCGCCGCCCACCAGGTCGCCGCCGATCGTGACTCGCGGCCGGGCCAGCCGGAACTCCAGATTGTTTGGTTCGCCGATGACGGGCGCACGCTTTATAACGCAACGACGACGTGTGTCTCTTTTCCGTTCCTTGACCCTTGTGTACGCGTACGCCGTGACGCCGTGTGTACGTTGCTACTAGTCGTCCGCCACGCCGGATCACACTGCTGTCGATCAGCATCAGCTGCCGTAGAGTGTACAGGGTCAGCACTGAGCAGCAATATGATTTTTTTCATCATGGTTCACGGCGCACTGGTTCATCATGTGTCTCTCACAAATTACTCCCTTCTCGAAGACAGTACCAGCATATGAATTTTTTCTCCTAATTAATTACTCAATTCATTCTGAATTATAGATGCCAAATTATTTCAAATTTTTAATTTATAGTTGAATTAAGCCGTAACGACGCCAGATCCTAATGATATGTGTACTGTACTTCTCATTAATACGTAAGGCTCTAATCACCAGACTTAAAAATAAAGTAACCATACTATCTTTTTGAATAAGAGAGGATTATTTGTGTCATTTGTTTTATCCATAATTAGTTCTAAAATTCCGAACGTATATCCTATAGTTTATATTTTGTGACAGAGAAAAAAAAAGATAAAACCTTATATTCACATTCTTCGGAAGCTCTTCTTTTTATTAGACAAGACAAGGGATCCACACCGATGATCATGGATTCATGGTGGTATTGCATACCTGCACCTCCAGTCTCCAGAACCTTACAAAGTGCGACATGATATACACGAGACAGCTAGTCGCTCCAATGATTATAAAAGAAAAGGTCGTGCCTTTTTAACATTTGCAGCGTAAGGATGATAGGCAAGTTTAACAACAATTTTCTTGCTTGCATCTATCATGGGGTTAGGTAAACCAAAACTTGGATCGGCTTCTGATGCGGTCATTCAACAGTATGTCTAATGTCTTGTGTGCATGTAACATGGATGCAAGTAAAATTGAGCGTTCCCTTTCGAAGTTTAGCTAAATGATGATGGCGCCGGGACGGTGTGCACACGTCACTTCCGTCGGATCTAAGTTTTTTCTAAAAATAAAATCCGCCAATATACACACACCTAAAATACGATCTCAGTGCAATTAAATAACAGTAAAGTGCTTGTAGTCACTTGTCTGTTAATCTCAAGATTAGTTGGCATAATATTTTATAGTGTTGCTTTGAGAGGTTAGACTGGTTAATGGGTTGGGTTAAAATAGATTTTGGTTGAATTCTCAAGTGGTTAAACTTTTTTTTTTTTTTTTTTTTTGCGGAATCAAGTGGTTAAACTTTCGATGGGTAAGAACTAACGGGTTCATATTTTCTATCAATTGGGTTATGTTTAATAGAAACTAGCAGGGAGCCCGTGCTAAAGCACGGGTGGTTTTTTTTTTATGGATATGTACCGTTTTAAAATTGGATCCATACTGTTTCTAACGGGTATGTACTGTTTGTTGATGGATATGTACTGTTTATAGCAGGTTTATACTGTTTGGTAACGGATATTTACTGTTTATAAACGGGCGGCACTGTTCATGGACCGCTACTGTTTATAACGGGTGTACTGTTTATGAAAACCGCCACTGTTCCAGGAACAGTGTTCCGCCGTTTACTGTTCTCAGAACAGTGGGATGTGAGGGGGCACGGTTTTTACAGATGCAGAGCTTTTGTATGTATGTATAGATTTAGGTGGGATTGAGTTATCTCTTTTTGGGTTCGAAAGGGTTTAGGGGCTATTTGGTTCCCAGCCTTCATTTGCCACGCCACAGATGCATCTCGCCACAAAAAATCGGCTGTTGTTTGGTTTCTGCGTAAAGTTAGGCTCGCCACAGGAATCTCGGTTCATTTTGCCCGACTTTTTTCGCCACAAGTGCGGCGGCGTTTTCTCCGCCACAACACTGCGGCGCGCCACAGCTTGGCGTGGCTTTCCACGGCGGGCATCCAAACAGCCCCTTAACCTATTATCTATGGCTTGGTATTAGGTTTTCTATATATGGAAAATTATTTTCTACTCCTAGGGAGTAACTACTCCTATGTTAATATCTCTAGATTTAAGGTGTATATAACCGAACGAAGTGTATGTACACGAAGTATATAATCGACCATCTATGGTAGTATATATGTCAAGTATATATGCATAGATTTGAAGTATCTCAGTATAAGTATATAAATATACTCAAAGTGATAAATAAGTATGAACATATACGCAATATTTTTTTAAAAAATAGGAGTAACTACTCTCGAGAGTAGGGAAAATGCACCCTTCTATATATTATATATATACATGTCTAATAATTTGAAATGTGTTGAGTGCACTAAATGGTGATTCTGTCGGTTACCTTGTTGTCGGACCCACATATTTTTCTGGAGACGCTAATTAGTTGATGTAGCTTCATGATATATTAAATCGTCTTCAACAAATTTTAATTTTGTTAAAATTTGAAGATGTGAACCTGACCTTCTAGTTTCAGGGTTCTACTTTAGAAGATTGGGTCTGCATGTTGATCTTGCAACATAAATTGGCACAAACTTTGAACCATTATCAATAAACTTCAGCCAATCCTGTTACATTTTCAGATGTGAACGTGAGTTTTTTTAGTTATAGAGCCTGACTTCTAGGTGTGGCCCACATATATAAGTTGATCTTGCAATGTAAATTGGCACTGAATAACTTCATATCACTCTAAATCATTTTCAACAAGTTTAGGTCAATTTTGCTAACATTTTAATGTGTGAACGCAAGTTTTTTTATTTTCACATACCGACTTTTGATGTGGAGCCCATATACAATCTTGTCACGCTAATTGGTAGTAAATCTAGGCATTTTATGGTCGTAATAGCAAAAAGGTCGATTAAGTTTGAGTCTGATAAAATCTGTATTTAATAGTACTCTAAAGTTAGAAATCCTTTTATAATGTAGGTATTTCGTAGAAATTGTGTAGAAATTTCTTATGAATCATTTTAATTTTTAGGAAAACATAGAAAATATGAAAAGGTTTTATTTATTCCAAAGCGGACATTAGTTTGAAGTCGCAGGATCCTATCCCGGGAAGTAACCCCGACCTAGATTTTAATTAGGAGTTTGTTGTACGCTTGTTGGTCATTTCCCGTGTGGATTGAAAGGGGAGGGCGGCTAAAGGGAAACTTTGTTCATTTCTCCCCGTCCAATCTCATTTCACATCAATCCCCTCTAATTATGATGGGAATCATTTATCCCAACTAGACCTATACGGTTTTCAAAATGTCTGAAATGTTGCATGTACTGATCTACCATTGCTGGACAATATCATTTCAGGTGGACTTTGTTCAGTTGTTCTCAACGTGTCTTCATAGCAAATATAGGTTTACAGGAAGAAAAAGGCAAAAACTACACCACATAAGACATTTTATTAGAGAGGCCTATCCCACCCATCGAGTTTGTAGTAAAATACAGTCCAAACATGCATGGAGCCAGTTTCGTTCGCAAACGCATAATTTATCAGACTTGCGTAATCTAAAAGTACAAATGAAAAAGTAAGGATGAAAGCTTAAACATGGTCATTACTTTTTAATTTCCTATCTGAAAAGTTTCTTCACTATAACATAATAATAAAAAATAAATAGACATAATCCAAGCACCAGTTAAGGTGTAGCTCGCTCTACACCGACAACCTAAACATGCGGAATCGGCGGAACACGTGCTTTCGTCGTAGTTTTTTTTTAACAAAGTGATTTGCAAAAAAGAAGCGCACCTTGTGTGGGTGCAATATCAAAATTCATGTGACATAAGCTTGCTTTCTTTTTATTTGTATATACAGCTTAATTTAAGCTTGCTTTTGCTCTGATCCCATAAGCTTGCTTTTTTCCTGATCCCATAAGCTTGCTTTGGTTTTATCTGTACAACTTGTGAAAAAAACATTTTTGTTTTTTTACAGCTCTACAGGCCGTAATCCGACGCTCCACGTCCCCGTCCAGACAGAGTACCGGACCACTGCCAGAAGGGCCCAGCAGGCAGAGCGTCCAGGGTGGACCATGTTCATTCCCAATTCGTGCTCCGTCCCTATCGCCTCCACGTCGCCGTCCCACCAACCCCCAGCTCCACTCGTCACCTCCACTGACCACTGCCCCAAGGCCCGAAGCCCCAAGGGGAGGAAAAAATGGGAGGAGCGGAGGCCAATCTGAGCAAAGTTCAGAGGATCCGCCGCCTCCCCGAGATCTCCGCCTATAAAAGCAGCCCCACCCCGCACGCTCCCTCCAGCTGCTCTCCACCAAGAGCTGCTGCCACCACCACCAGACCGTTCGCTGGATTCGTCCAGAGCCTGGCCTGTTTCTCCGCCCCAGATCTGACCCGCGGCGCCGCGTCTTCGCTCAGGTTGGTCGCCGCCCTTTTTTTCCCTCTAGCAGGCTAGCTCATGGTAGCCTTCGATTATTTCTTCTGTTGGTGGGGAATTTCGGGGGTGCTCATAAGCTGTTCGGTGGAAATTGGAATGGAATGCAGATGGCGATCACAGTGAGGCGGTCGACGATGGTGCGCCCGGCGCGCGAGGCGCCGCGGCAGCGGCTGTGGAACTCAATCTCGACCTCGTGGTGCCGCGCTTCCACACGCCCAGCGTCTACTTCTACCGCCGCGACGGCGCCGCTCGCGCGGCGCCCGAGGGATTCTTTGACGGCGAGCGGATGCGGCGCGCGCTGGCGGAGGCGCTCGTGCCGTTCTACCCGATGGCGGGCCGCCTCGCGCGGGACGAGGACGGGAGGGTCGAGATCGACTGCACTGGCGAGGGAGTGCTCTTCGTCGAGGCCGACGCGCCCGACGCCTCCGTCGATGACTACGGTAACTTCGCTCCCACCATGGAGCTCAAGCGCCTCATCCCCACCGTCGATTACACCGACGACATCTCGGCCTTCCCGCTGCTCGTGCTCCAGGTGAGCTTGCTCAGTTCCTTTCCTAGTGTTGTTTCCATTGGACTAAGGACACACCTGTTTAAAGCTTTCTGGAAGTTGCACGGCAAAATCGTCACACCTGTAGTAGTTGTTCAATACATGATTGGATAGCTGGTCCCTTTTTGTCTGTCGATTTAATTCTTTTGAGAGTACATAGGAATATGCAATATAAGGTACTATTGTCCAACTTAGCACAGACTACCTCGTGTTCTAGGTTGGCTTTTATTAGCTGTAACTGTACCACTTGCATAGTTCTACCCACCCATCCAGGCTGTCGCTGTCTTGTTTTTCTGAGTGGGGCCTCTGTTTTGGCTGGATTTTGGCACCCTCATTCAGAAGCTTTGGTTAGAATTGCTTAAGAATAGTCGGCATCATATTTATCTGGTGACCATGCATCGAAATAAACTTCACCTGGACCAACTAGTGGCCAATCTTTTTCACAAACTGAGGCCTTGTTTAGTTCCATGCAAGGCCTTGTTCACTTCCCCCTCCAACTTCCAAGTTTTTTCACTCTCTCTCCATCACATCAATTTGTACCCGCATGTAAAGAGTATTAAATATAAGTATAAAAAATAACTAATTACACAGTTTAGTTGTACATCACGAGACGAATCTTTTGAGCCTAGTTGGGCCACGATTAGACAATATTTGCCACATACAAACGAAATGCTACAGGGCTTTTCAATCTCTCTCCATCACATCAATTTCTACCCTATATATGGAGCATTAAATGTTAGTAAAAAAATAACTAATTACATGGTTTGGTTGTAAATCACAAGACGAATCTTTTGAGTCTAGTTGGGCCACGATTGGATAATATTTACCAAATACAAACGAACTGCTACAGGACTTTTCAATCTCTCTCTTCCCCCATCTAAACAAGGCCCAAGTTTCACTGAAAGTTGCAAGTTTTTCCACTCTCTCTCCATCATATCAATTTCTACCCGTATATATGGAGCATTAAATGTTAGTGAAAAAAATAACTAATTACACAGTTTTGTTGTAAATCACGAGACGAATTTTTTAATCCTAGTTGGGCCACGATTGGACAATATTTACCAAATACAAACGAAATGCTACAGTTGCAACTTTTTCCAACACTTCTCATCTAAACAAGGCCTGAATTGTCATCAAGTCACCATTTTATTCAATTGAAATCCTTTACTTCTCCACATTGACCTGTACTGTCAACAATGAATACTAGCATTCATTCGATTGCCATTTCATAGCACATAGTAACAGTCAAGCAGGCCAGTCATGAGAACATACTGCGATCAAACATGATAATTTTTGGGTAGAAGGGCACTTTACTAATTAGGCTTCATGCAATGTTAATTGTGTACTAGTGTACTACTATGCACTCATTGACTTTTTAAATATTCCTGACCTCTGGAAGCTTATTGTCTCAATCTATGGTGCTTTCAGGCTTATGTCCTATGCCTGTAATCATCTAATTGGATCCATACACCAATTATTTATAAGTAGCATGTGCAGAACTTTCCTATTGACTTAAATATTAATAGTTCAATTATTTTGGCTATTCTATGCCTTTTGTGCCTATAATAGTCAGAATCTCTGGTTGCATTAATCATGCCTTGTATATATTGGAGCAGTGCCAATCATTACATGAAATTGCCACTTGCTAGTAGGGCCTACCTGGCTTCCAAGTGAGGCTTCCTGGTCAAGTTTGCAGCTTCATGTAGTCAGCATTTGTTTGTTTATCTTTGGATATGCATGGGCTTGATTGGATTTAATATTGATGTCTGATTGTAACTAGGTTTTGATGAATACACCATTCAGCTTTCACTTGCAATTCTGCTTAAATGAAACTTGTTTGACTTGCTGTCCTTCCTGTGGTCCATTGTCACATATGCTATTTCATTTTCTAATATTTGATTGAATAGGATGCATCACCAGTTTTATATTGAATAACCTGAAGAACTTGAATTTAAATTCTAAATATTGCTGTACTGTACAACTTTGAATGGAAAACGTGCTGATTTGCTTTTTTGAACTACGGAGCATGGGTTGATTATCCTTACTGGCGGTTTCGCTTGCAACAAAATCTGCTCTCTTGTAAAACTGAAGTGAACTAATATTTACCTGGTGTGTCCTAAGTTCATATGGACCCTGTGATTTTGTTAGTCTACCAGCCTGTCAACAACAACTTGCTAAATTCTGTCAAAAACAACAACTTGCTAAATAATCTTGCTTGGAATGCACACTACATGTTGGTTGGTACAAAAATGATAGCCTAACTGGGGCATGTCCATGTCATCATTTTCTGCAAAGCTTTTTTTTCTCGAACAAAAAGGCATAGTTTTCTGCAAAGTTTCTTTAATAATATGCTTTCATTGTTTCATATGCTTGTGGTGGTGGGGTGGGGGGGGGGGGTCCTCTTTGTCCATTCTGGATAAAAAAATCCTATTTCTGTAGTGAATATAGGCTTCATAATAGGTCCATGCTTAATTATATGGCAGTCCGACTTCAACTATACTGCACATTTGAAAACTGTATTTTTCCACATTGCACTGGCAAGGTCCTCATGTCTGTGTGCTTCTGCAAACTGGTTGCTTCATGATAACATAGGTTTTGGAACAGATTGTGATGATACAATCCTACGAATTTTACTGACTACTCCCTTCATTACAAATTGTAAGTCGTTCTGGATTTTTTGAGATACATAGCTTTTGCTATGCATCTAGATATATATTATGTCTAAATACATAATAAAAACTATGTATCCAAAAAAGCAGAGTGACTTACAATTTGGAATGGAGGGAGTATTTGTTATTCCATGTTGGTTACAAATTAGGCCACTAAGAAATAGAAAAATGGAAATGCAAGGATATAGTGCTTTCCAAACCCAAAGTAAAAATATGTTATACCAAACTACTCTGTTCCTCTCCCATCTTGTTTTCCATTTGTTTTTTAAATGTAGCCTCTATGTCTTCCTTTGGCAGTTATTAAAGTACCACAGATCCTGTAGTCCAATTATGAGGACCATTTATTGATGAGCCAACGATGAAACTTGCCCTGGTGCCAATAGTCCTAGTTCCTTCAGGTTAATGCAGGAATAAAGGTTTTCAGTTCTCACGACACTGCACTTATCTCACTAGACCTAAAACGTTATATTATTGTTTGACAATAGGATTGGATGTTGTTGCATGATTTCATCTTGAATATCTCATGCTACCTTAGATAAGTTATGCTCAGAGGATTTATGCACAAGTTTTGTACTACTAGGTTGGTGAGATGGCAGATCTTACCAGTGGGCAGGGAGCTAGCTGTAATATGACATAAGAGGCATGGGCTTTTGCTCGTACAGAGAGTTAAGTATTGTGTCTCACACCTGAAGGTAGCATAACAGAGTTTGGCACAAGGCTCTTTTTACCTCATTACACCATATTTTTGTACCTTATGTTGGTGTCCAGCATCGATTATAAATTTAGAGATATGCCTAGTAAGGACTCCATATTACTTAGAAGGGAAAATAAAAATATTAAGCAGTGACAGGTGGTGTGACCCTGTCTTAGGTGAGCAGTTTTGCATTCCTGGGGCAGACAAGCTATGCAGTGTCAGACTGCAAGTTTCTTTCATTGTTGGCAATAGAATGTCTCAGAGTGCTACTGGTCCTTTAGAATTGCTTTCCAGAACTTACGTTTATAGTACTCTCGTTATTGTTGTGGATTGGATATTTACAAGTTTAAACCCCACACAGATGCGCAAAAGAGCCATTTCATGCAAATGATGTGTCCATATTAGGATGATCTAACATCTTTAGTTGTCATTCCAGTTAAATTTTTTGAGCTGCATCGATTGTCAGGTGCAATTGTTTTCTTGTTAGTGATTTCACGTTGGATAGCTGATTCTTATGGACAAGCTCATACCAACTCCACATTTCTTTTAAGAGAAAACCATAATCAGTTACCTTCACTTGTTCTCAAGATGTATGTGGTCTTTAAGCTCAGTGGGACAATAATCTAGTGGATAAACCTATCCATCATGGAAATCACATGTGCCTGAATAAAGTTGTATAATGTAATACAAATTATTTACTTGTCCTGCTGCATTCAATTTTATATTTCAGCATACCACATTAACCTCATGAAGTGGGTTGGAATTGACCACATTACTTTCTTGGCTTCAGGTGACTTATTTCAAATGTGGAGGTGTCTCCCTTGGTGTTGGCATGCAACACCATGTAGCGGATGGCATGTCTGGCCTGCATTTCATTAACTCATGGTCTGACATCTGTCGTGGAGCTCAAATTTCTGTCATGCCCTTCATTGACCGCACTCTTCTTCGCGCCCGTGATCCACCAGCTCCATCTTTTCAACATATCGAGTACCAGCCTGCCCCAGCTATGTTGTCCTCCACACCCCAGTTCCTTGCTTCCAAGTCAAAGCCACCTGCCACTGCGGTGGACATTTTCAAGCTCACTCGCTCAGACCTTGTCCGGCTACGCTCACAGCTTCCTGCAGGAGAAGGTGCACCCCGGTTCAGCACGTATGCAGTGCTAGCGGCGCATGTCTGGAAATGTGTCTCCCTTGCACGCAGCCTACCTCCTGAACAACCCACCAAGTTGTACTGCGCCACTGATGGGCGACAACGGCTACAGCCCCCACTACCAGATGGTTACTTTGGCAATGTCATCTTCACTGCGACACCACTCGCTGAGGCGGGCAAGGTGACCAGTGGGCTGGCAGAAGGAGCAGCAGTCATCCAGGGAGCACTGGATAGGATGGACAACAACTACTGCCGTTCAGCGCTGGATTACCTGGAGCTGCAACCAGATTTGTCAGCACTGGTGCGTGGAGCGCATACCTTCCGGTGCCCGAACCTGGGGCTCACCAGCTGGGTGCGCCTTCCTATCCATGATGCCGACTTTGGATGGGGCCGGCCTGTGTTCATGGGGCCAGGTGGCATTGCATATGAAGGTCTGGCGTTTGTCCTTCCAAGTGCAAATGGAGACGGCAGCTTGTCCATTGCTATCTCGCTGCAGGCTGAGCACATGGAGAAGTTCAGGAAGCTAATCTGCGAAGTTTAAACCGAATATCAGCGCCGACCATTGAAGAAGGATGTTATAGGGCGAGAGGCTTTATGTTGTACCCAAATTCTCTCAGATAAAATACTGAAGTTTCAAGTGATCCCTGTGGCTGCACTTTCACTTTTTCAAGACTTACAGAGTAAACTCATAGCCACATTTGTGCCCCTTTGGGGGATGTTTGGCAATCCTATAGTTGACTTGTATGGGTTACCGATAGACGAGTGTTTTAGGGGAAAGATTAATTATAGAAAAAAGGTAGATATTTTCTGTGAAGAAACATAGTAAAAATCATTGTAAGGGAACAAACTCCAATAGCAGACTCGATGTGGGGTAACTTGAGCATGGAATAATTTATCAGTACAATTTGGCAATCCACTTTTTCCCCCCCTACTTGTACGACACAGACAGAGCTGAGATTGAGGTGCGATTGCAACTGATTAAACTCTTATCACGTTGACTGAGGTTTTCTCAGTGGCGTATGGCGAATCTTATCTTTCTGCAGTGTGGGTCACAACAGGTGCAAATCTTCGCCCCCTCTCTGAGGCTGGAAAGAACTCCAAACTGAAGATCCTCGATTGCTGCATGCTCTTTTTTCTGAGGCTTAAGAAGGCTTGCAACATTTATACCATTTATGGATCGGGGCAACTGAGCAAGTTTGAGAATCTAAATGAATGATTTATAAGTTTATATTAGAAACTGGGATGATGTAACCAAACAAGTTTGAGGACCTAAACAAGTGATTTATGAGTTTAGAAACCGAGATGATACATAAACAAGTTCGACCTAAATACTCAATTTGCGAGTCTAAGGATCGAGATGACACAAACGAATAAGTTTAAGGATCGTTAGTGGATTTTACTCTTTGAGAAAATTGTTCTATGTTCAAATAAGATTGTTTCAAATTCCGATAAAAAAGGTTATTCATCCTTAAAGATTTATAAAATGTTCCATTTACTTATTTTAAATGCAACAATAAATGTTAATTCATATTTTAATTATTTGAAACTAATGATCATTGACAGTGTTCCATGTGCAGAGGATAAATACGGAAATAAAAAAAGAGAACATTATCTAGTGCAAACTAACTTCTGTGAAAAAATTTTTGCAAACTAAGGCAAAAAAATTATCTAAATTTACCAAAAAAAAATCACACATGTAGATGATATGATGATACACAATCTTGTAAAATATCTTGTCTCGACTTCGTTTATGAGATATAAAAATAACAAATTTCTAACAAATCATCTAGGAACTTTCTAGCTTGAAATTTATTATTCGTATATCTCGCAAACGAAGTCGAGTTTGGACAAAATATTTTACATGGTTGTGTATCATCATATCATCTATATTTGTGATTTTTTTTGAATTTAGATGATTTTTTTGCCGTGGTTTGCACGGGTTTTTATAGAAAATTAGTTTGTACTAGATACGTTTCAAATAAAAAAAATATGAGAGAATTGAAGAGGAAATTGCGAAAGAAACGGTGAAAGGCCTAGGAAGCCTGTGCGGGTGCGCCCCGCCACAACCGCCCTGCTGGGCTACAGGCCTAGTACAGGCCCGCCGCATCCGCACCGCTCGGGAAAGGACAAAGGGCTGGCCGGAGCCACCGTCGCATTGCCCAGCCAGCCTCTCCTCCTCTTCAGTTTTGCCTTGCTTTCTCCTCACCTGCCTCCTCGGTGTTTGATAGGCAGACGGCGGCACCTCCCCAACGCCACTATTCCAAGGATAAATTACACCCAACATCCAGTGCATCGACTCATGGAGCAACTTCAAAGGTAAATTTCTGCTTTGGAAGGTGCTGCTTGACGGAAGCTGTGCTTGTGGAACAGTGTTGCAGCTCTCGAACGGGACATCGTCTGGAGGCTACGCGTAGGCGTCTTCGATTGGTACGGTTCTTGTGGATGCATTTCAGAGCAACTAGCAATTTCAGCCATGTCTGATTTTTTATCTGATTGACCGTTGTCTCTTGAGGTTGGAGTTGCACACTGACAAGATGTTACTGCCGACGAGTTCCATTCCTTTGCACGAATTGGCAGCTGCTAGGGAGGAGAACCTCAACGCGTGCAAGAGTTGCACACTGACAAGATGTTACTGCCGACGAGTTCCATTCCTTTGCACGAATTGGCAGCTGCTAGGGAGGAGAACCTCAACGCGTGCAAGGTATTCGATGTATTGCCTCTGCCTACACATGTGCGCACAGTTATTTATCATATATAACATAATTACATGACCCTTTGAGTGTCTTCGTGTCCATTGCTCGCCTATATTTCTTTGCAAGGTTGGTTCAACCAAAACTGTGGATGATGCTTTTCCTGCTGATAAAGTGGAGAGGTAGCATGAGACCTTTCTTCCAATATATATAACTGTAAATCTTTTGTTCCAGTAGTACACAATTTTGCTTCATGTTTTGCTGTCACAACATATGTATCAGTGGTTATGCTGATAGATCTGTTTCTCAATTAAACCTTGCTAAACAGATCCACATTGTTACTCATGCTGTATGTACTGGCCTTAACTATGTGTTGACCCCTTGCAGGTTTGGGTTCCTAGATTGCTGAAGAAAGGAGCGGAGTTCAGTCTTTCCTGAGGTTGCATTTTGGTCATCATTTCCTGTGACTCCCCACTTGTTTGTGTAATATCTGCACATTCTTTTCACTGTCATTAAAGTTCACTTAATTTAGTTGAATCCCATGGGCATATCTTTTAAATCTTAAGCGTCATTTCACACCTGTGCATTATAGAAAACTTTGAGTTTGGAACACTTAATTATTTCTGTGATGTCCTGAACTTCACTTTCTGTAGGACTGGCATATGTTTATAGTTAGTAGTGTCATATATACCTGAAAAATATTATGTACAGAATGTTAGGTGCTCTTTTTTTGTCAGAAAGTTCTGAAATGATTCTTCAATGCCCATAACTATAGATCCATGACCATGCTTGGGGGAATACGTGAAGGGCTCAAATTGGGTGTAGTTAAGATCAATCCGCTGGATTGACACATACATACAATTGGCCTTATTATTTTCTATGCAAGTGATTGAATTGTGATGTTTGCATTTGTAGATGGTTGGAAATTATAGAAACATTTAAGTGGCAACGCATTTCAGTGTGTGCTTTTCTCCTTTTCTCCTTTTATCATCTTTGGTTGAATTTTTTTTCTCACTTCTCACCACATTTCCTTCCTATATATGCCTCATGATTTTCTACATTTGATATAGCATGTTAGCTGTTCTTGTTGAAAGAAGTGAGGTTCAGGGAAATTTCATTTGTCCCCATATGCTTCTCCATGTCTTTGACATTCATCAGCAGCTTAGAATCCCCCCTGCAACAAGGCAAAAGAGCTAGCTAAAAAAAACCTGCATCTTTGTGTCTACATTGCCAGTCTCATCAAATCATGTGCATATACAAATATGAAAAAAGTGTCGTCAGTAGGTACAAAAAATGAAAAAAGTTTCTTGAGCTATCAATCAATGTTTAGATTGTCTCTCTTAACTCCAGTGTTCCCATGTTGGTCAACATAGGCACCATGGCTGGCTGCACTTTTTTCTTCTACATTTTGCTCATACTCCATATTTGTGATATTGTCTACGCAGGATTAGACAGCTCTAGAATCACCTTAGTATCTCTCTCATCGAATCATGTCCATTTGGTGCATATACAAAGATCAAAAGGTATCATCAGGTGGTGTATTATTGGCAGCCATCCTGGGCTTCATGAGGCCAGTGGCTTCAAATGTTGTAGATTTTGTACACATCTAAATGCTCAGTCATACGTATTAGATTTCAATGTTGATGAAAATTCAAACATTACTTGATTGCCTTCTTTTCTCTATGCTTCCAGAATCTCTGTTTTTGCCCCTGTTGATATCACAGATGAGAGAATTAATAATTGATCCTTGCTTTTATGTTTGAAAGCTCATTTACAGTAACTCTATTTCTATTTATTTGTGACAGAACTATATATACTTACCATGTGATTCCCTTATCCTGTGCAGGTCCTGCTTGGCAAGATAGCATGCACTTTCTTTGCTCAGGTGAGTTGCCCCTTTCCAAGTTGGGCTCCCCATGCAAAGAGCATGGCCATGTTGACCCAATTCCTGTGAACCGTTCGATCATTGAATCCTACGACTGATATTGCACCATATCTCGACGCATTAAATTTCCAACTGGGTGGCGCGGGTTAATAATACCTTTTTATTTTCCTTAAAAATCAGTTGGTGTCTTCTTGGGAGCAAAGCCTATTTTTGAACATAGTCTGTGGTCTCTACCATTGTGACAAAATCTACTTTTGTCTATGTGTAGTGGGTTGCCGATCTTTCTTCTAGATCTCTATATGTAGTTTCGCTTCTCAATGCAGCCACACACTCCATTTGATGGCCTGGGGAAAACTGTGTGAGGAGTAGGAAACTCAAGTGTTTGATTTGCGTAACTTGCTTCATGCCTTATTTGTCACAATGACTTTTTTTTTTTCAATGCATAGTGTTGTAGAAATTGCTAAGCTCAGAAAACTCAGTCTCATGTGAATGTGATGCTTAAACTTAGTCACTATATTGATCATCTGCTACCTCCGAGAACTTTTTCGCAGGTTCCTTTCTACTGCAACTGTATTCGGCATACGTGGTTCAGCACAATTCTATTAACAGACGGTCTTTATTACCTCTGTTGTTATTCAGATTCAGGTACACTAATTATGCCTCTACAGTACTTGTTTATTCCAATGAACATTATGGCTAAAAAAAGAAATGTTATATACTGTTTTCCCATTCATACTATTATTTCTAAGACCATGGCCTTACAAGCAAACAATTTCACAGCCTCTTCATTACTTACAGACTGTATATAATTGTACTGCAGTAGATTACACTACAGATTCTCATTTCCTCAATGACACCAGAAGTAACACCCATGCACCATAGAAAAAAATACTCTATCCATTAATCATTCAGTAAATACCCTCCATATCATATCTTCTATATTATCTCTATGTGCCTTTCACTTTCCATTTTCCCATTATTTTATAACCCCCTTTTTTCGTTGAATGTAGATTATAGTTCACCTTTTGTTCATTTCGTGCCTCATTTTTTTTCCTCGCTACATATAAAACAACTTGCTTGGGATAAAAGGCTTTGTTGTTGTTGTTGTTGTTGTTACCCTGTTCTTACTAAACCTAATTAAGCACAACTCTTTTCACAGGAAGAAACAAAAATCCCCCTCAAAAACGATGAATATCTATCGCTACCCCGGTCTGACAATTATGGAAGGTGAAAACACCCTGATTGGAGGCCATGTAGTTAGCGCACGCTGTCACAGCAAAGTTCCTAGACCATGCCAGGCATGGCATCTTCCCAGAGGCTATTGAAGAGGCAACCAAAGATGAATTCTGAGTTACCATCAAACTCCAAAAATATATCACTACCTGTAACATATGCCTATGTAGTCCTCTTGACCTTTTGCACTCCCATATGTATGAATGTATAAATTTGTGTATTACTTTAAACTGGTTTCCAGTCCATAAATGAAACATATGTCCTCATCTAACTTGAACTGGTTTCCAGTCCATAAATGAAACATATATCCTCATCTATTCCAGACTGAACAAGCTGCTGCCTGCTGCTATTCCAGAGTGTGTGTGTGTGTGTGTGTGTGTGTGTGTGTGTGTGTGTGTGTGTTGGAAAAGGTGGGGGCAGCTGCGGTCTTTTGCTTCGTTCGCTCTCTCGGCGCAGAAAAGCTCCTTGCCGGGGTACGCGTGTCCTGTAACTGCCGACTGCCGTCCGCTGCTGTCCCCGTTTCAAGGCCACGGTTCTTGTTCGCGGAGCGCGGCCGACATGTGGGGCACTGTGGACGCCGAGGCTGATACGCTCGGGGAGCCCCACCGTTGGAGACCTGAAAGCTAGCACAAGAAGAGGCCCTCACGCAGCCCGAGGCCACGTCAAGAGGAGCACCCACTCCCACCCGGCCACCCCCACCTCGCCGCCTCCGCCCTTCTTCTCTGCCGCCGCGCCGCCTCCCCCTGTCCCCTCTCGTTCTCCCTTCGCGACGAGGCAACGGCGCCGCGCCGCGAGGGCTAGGGCTAGTAGTAGTACACTCCCGTCGTTCCGCGACCGATGACGCCGCGGTGCCGCCCGGAGGTGCATTTCGCGGAGTGCCGGCCGCCGGCCGGCCGGCGCACCACGAGGGCTCTGCTGCGCCGCGACGCGGCGCGGGCTGGCAGCGCTCCGGTGTCCACGCCGCGGCTGCTGTCTGTGGGCCTCCATGTCGCGAGGGAGGGCTGGTCAGCTACGCGCCGCCGCTGGCCCTCCGTCTTGCGGGCGACCGGAGGCCCCGGGGCCTTGACCCCGCAGAAGCTGCCGCTACCTGGCCGCCGGGGCCGTGCGCCAGGTGCCGGCGCCGCGGCGACCCGTGAAGGTGCAGCATTGCGCGCTCGTGCGCAGCCGTCGTGCTGCTGGCGCCGCCGCGAGCGGTGTCCGGTGGGCGGCGGCGGGCAACCCCGTGCGCGCACTAGCCGCTCGACGCGACGAGCGCCAATGCCAAAGCCGTCAGCTTTGGTGGCCGTGTGCCTCCGCAGCTCCGCGTTCTCGCCCGCACCGGCGCACCACGTGCGGAATCGTGGGACCACACCAGGTGCTACTCTTACACCAATCCTCGATCGGTCACCTCGAGATTACTATTCGAGTTCTTGTTTCTCACGCTGATCATGCTAGCGGTTCTGTTTATTTGGATTTTGGATTCCCAGTCATCGTTGAGCGTCTCGAACCTTCTTTCCTCATGTTCACTTCCGCAACTGTTATTATCTCTGTGCCAATCATTAAGTCACACTCTGATTTCGCCACACTATATATATTTATGTAACTCTGTGCCAATTGTGTTAGAATAATTAAAGTTTCGTCACACTCTGAAACATGCATTTTAAACCTGAAACTTTGCTAGTCTGTCTCGAGATATTTTCTCTCTGGTCCTAAAAAATTTTATCAGAAAACAAAATTAAAAGCAGATAGACGGGGAAGGGGAGGAGAAGGGAATGTTAAGGCTACAGCTGTCGCGGTCAAAAAGTAGGCGGACCTGGCCGCCGTAACAAACCAGGATAGAGAAGTGCCCTTCAAGAAAGAAGCGTGACATCATGGTATCAGTGTACGGCACCAACATGTTTCGTTCAAAATTTGGGATTCACAACTTAATCCACTTTATTTATCCTATTTCGTATTATTAATTAACAAACAGGATTAATTGCCAAACCACATTTTCTTTACTGCATGGCTTGCTATTGATGGCAGTGGAATCTGGATTAACCATTTAACCGCCTTCCTGATTGGGCAAAGGCGAATCACCTCACCAGGCTCGCGGCGTGAACTTGTCTGGGCGTGCTGCGTGCGCTGGGCCGAGCCGAAGCCGAGTCGGTGGGGCCAGCCCATCGGCGCATGGGCACGCGAGCGAAGCAACCGACGCGAGGCGTGGGTTGGGTGGCGCCGGGTATAAGAGCAGGTGCCCCCTCCCTTGCATGGGACGACCGCCCTCTCTCTCTCTCTCCCCCAGTCTCTCTCTCTCGCCCAGTCTCTCTCCTGCGAGGACCGCCCGGGAAGGTGAGATCGATCTCTGCTCCCTCCCCTTTCTCTCTTCTGCTAGTTCTGTTTCTGTTCATCGCTGCTTCATCCCCCCAAAACCCCGTCGTCCTGCTACTCCGTCTAAAGCTCGCGTAAGATCTCTCTCTACCCTCGCGCTGCGATTTCGTCTCACGGTCTCATCACCCCAGTGCATGTTCGCCGTGGGCGGTGTTTTGAATGTTGCTGCTGTTTCTCCTTGTCTTCGACCGGATTCCATGCTCGATGTGGTGGTGATGATTTCGGATTTGCGAAACCCCGCGAGATTTTGACCCGCGGATTTGGTCTTGTTGTGATCGAGTTCGTTGTTCCTCCGTGGTTTTGGTGCTGTTGGTAGTGCTGTTGGCTTGTTGCCGTTGCTGGGTTTTGCTGTCGTGGTGGTTTTTGTTGTGGTGAAGGCGGTTGAGGGGGCCGCGGGGGCACCGATGACTCCATGGTGATCTCCGCTCGCCTCCCTTGTTCGAACTCCGCATAACTGGTTCTTCTGGTTCGTCTCACCGTCGATGATCTGTTGACGGCTACCCTTTGCTTTTGTGTGCTTATAGTGTGGGAATTGTGCGGTGCTGGTGAGCACTCTCGTTTGGAGTTCCATCCTTCTTCGCGGGGCCCTGGATCTCCGAAACTTTCTGCGCGGTTGTGCCCTCAGTTCGGGCTTCGATCGGGCTTCGCTTGTGTTGCTGTTGTTGCGTTCAGGATTAGTTTTGCTGTTGCTTCGGGCTTCGCTTCGGAGGGAAGGTGGCTAACGAGCACCGCGATTCCATGGTGAACTCTATTCACCTTTCCTCTCGAAAATTCTGCAGTCCTTTCATCAACCGTTTATCTTCTAAGGCCTCTTCTCGTTCTTGCTATAGGATAAATATGCTCGTGATCTATCTATCTTTTTGTTGTTGTTTTGGATCTGCTATGCTCGGCATGTTTGAGATATTGCTGTTTTTGAATGTGGTCTTAGGGTTTTAGAAACTTGTGGATTTGAACTGCTTTTTTTCTTATCCCGTTTTCTGTGATCGTCTCGACACTACTGGGCGTGCGACAGGGATAGTCTCTGCCTCACCCTTTTTCCCGTTTCCTTGCATTATGCCCTTTGTTGGATCTCCATCTTTTTTTTCACTTTGCTGAACAATTTCAGATCGTTGTTGTCGTGCCAGCATGCGCTGCAAACTGCATGCCTTTTTATCCCCCTTGTTTTTTTTATTTTTATGTCACGGGGGTTGGCATTTCTGGTTTACTTACTAACCGTGTAGGTCAAATAAATTGAGTGTGTTTTCTTGTCTATTACTATAATTTCTTGTCAAGGATGTAATGTAGTGGCATATTGCTATGTAGTTCTTCCTGCCAGAAAAGTTTGTAATGCTAAAGCATCGTTAAATCATGACTGTTGCTTGTTTTCACTTCATCTAGATAGAGTGTCTATACAATTAGTTTGTTATTCGAAATGCTGAAGTAATGGTCCTCAAAATTCATACAAGCTGAAGTTGCTATTCTGATTTTTACATGAAGCTGTGTGTTATCGCAAAATCTTGGTTCACTTTAGGGTCAGTTTTTGAAATTGATCTTAGGTTCAGAGCTTTGTTAATTCATCCTTGAAAACTACTTCCTGTAATGCACCCAAGGGCCCTGTTTCCAAACCTCGGTAAAATCCTGCATGCCATTCAAAATTGGCTCTGCTGGTCCATGACCATAGAAGTGGTAAGATAAGTGGGGTTCTGCATTGAGCTTTCCAAGCAATGGTGTATGCCTATCTATGCTTTCTTTCTGCAATGAGATCCTAATTTTGCATAGGACAATGCCAGTGCTAATTCTATTTGTATTTCATCAATGCTTTCTCGTACTTCTGTAATCATAAATCTGATGTTAGTCCATCTTAATATAAAGAGAAGCAGTTCTCCTGTGTGCTGGAGAAAGAAAACCTGATGTTAGTTTGTTTTCCAAAAAATCTTGCTTATGAAATTTTGGGACATTATACTCACACTAGTATGCTGCAGGATATCAAGCTCCGCTATGGCACTTTCTGAGCCTGTGACACTAAAGGCTACTGAGACGGGTGAGAATGAAAGACTTGATTACGCCGTGTCAGCTATGCAAGGATACCGTGTAAATATGGAGGATGCTGTGAGTAACTTATCAGCCTTTAATTTTGTAGGATCATTGGCTGCATAGTTATATGAAACGTGCACGATTGACTTGCTAGTTGCTGCTAAACAATTGAAGCCTCATGTGTAACCTTCTTTCTTTGCAGCATGCAATTGTCTTAAATCTTGATGCTGCGACTGGCACATCATTCTTTGGTGTTTATGATGGCCATGGAGGTTTGATCTTCACTTTAATCCTCTTGAACAAGTTTTTAAATGCATGATGCAAAAAGACAGGCCAGATGTTTAGCTACTTGTGTCCATTGCATTCTTACTGTGCATTCATGGGTACTATTGACTCATTATTTTGTTTTTAGCAATAGGTACCATTTACCGTGATATTTGATTTATTTGAAATTCTGTTTCAGGACCTGCTGTTTCAAAGTATTGTGCGAAACACTTACACATTGAGCTTCGCAGACATGAAAATTTTCGTAATAATCTCCAAACTGCAATTGAGAGAACGTTCTTGAGGTTTTCACCTTTATCTCCAAACTGAATTCATGCATTATATATTTTTAGATCGCACAAGTCATTTCCCTCCATTACTATAGTGGATGACAAAATTATTACCACATTCTTTGTTCATAGTTGATAGTTGAACTTGCTGCACATGCAAATAAAAAATATTTAATCATTCTCCTACTTTGCTGCTGCAGGATGGATGAGATGATGAAAGACAGGAGGGCGGGGAGGGAATTATCTAGTTACGGTGGCAATGATGATTGGGAAGC
Source organism: Chrysopogon serrulatus (assembly GCA_015844335.1). Classification (NCBI taxonomy): domain Eukaryota; kingdom Viridiplantae; phylum Streptophyta; class Magnoliopsida; order Poales; family Poaceae; genus Chrysopogon; species Chrysopogon serrulatus. Next base: position 67,391 of record JADLZL010008057.1, read on the forward strand.
ATATAGAAAGGCTACACGCTTGACTCGATTTATACCCTTCTGTCAGGTGCTTACTCAACTATTTTATTTATAAAATCTAGCATATGAAAGCTTGTATAAGTTGTAACATTTACTTCATCTTTGATGTTTTTTTCCAGAAGCCTCCCTATCCGGGGCCAGAAAATGATGGATGTACCGCGTGTGTGGTTCTCATTAGAGGCAACCAAATCATTGTGGGAAATGCTGGTGATTCTCGTTGTGTACTCTCAAGGAATAATCAGGTCTGTTTACTCATTCTTCTGTCAAGCATATGTCTGATACCAAATCAGTCTGATATTTTGTGCCACTGAATGTATTCTAATGGTACCTAACACTGTTTTTATTTCCATAATATGCAAAGGCGATTGAGCTATCCACTGACTTTAAACCAAGCATTCCAGACGAGAGACAAAGAATAGAAGCTGCAGGACATGAGGTCATTTTAAGTGAGAGAGGAAATGTGTATCGTATTGATGATGGAATTGCGATTTCAAGATCACTTGGTATGGTTCTGCTTGACTTTTTAGTCTGTTGTGGGATTCTACAATTGATTGTGTTATCAGTGTTTTACGTCCTTGCATTTCAGGTGACCTGCGGTACAAGAATAACAATGATTTAGGTCCCCAAGAACAAGCAATTACTGCCTTTCCTGAAGTTCGTACTGTAAGTATTACTATATTTTGTCACCAAAATGTGATTTTATATATCCAGCTGGGTACTGTCTGATGGAATCTGATGGAAAATTGCCCTTTATTTGTTAGGCGGAGATAACTCAAGATGACCAGTTTCTTATTATAGCATGTGATGGAATCTGGTAAGTCTTCAGCTAAAAGATACTGGTGCACCGTTTTACATCCTGTTTTATTTTGTTTGCTTCCATATGTCCTTGTTTCCATACATCAAGTGCTATGGATCTAGATATAATATAATTTGGAACAGGTGGGAGTAGTTATCTTCACCCATTTGTCTCTTCCAAGTTCTTTACATTAGTGTTCAAATTGTCCACAAGGGATGGGGTACTGGGGTTTGTAGGTTTTGGTTCAGTTAAGTTTTATTTTCTTTGGACTGGAGCACTGCACCACCATTCTATTTTGTATGGTTTCTTGAATTTCTGGATACAATAAGTTCTTTCCTGAGTTTGATGTGATGGGCCCAGAGGGGTCAGAGTTACAATATGGTGCAATAATATCTGCCAGTCCTCTGTTTGCTATCGTTTATAGTGTCTAGTGCCCATATAATTGTGCAAGTTAATCTTCTGAAAATATCATGAGATTTGTTTGGTTTAATCTTCTGGATAACATCAGTACTTAATGAAACATAATGGTGAAGTTGTGAAAGGATTCTGGACAACCTGAGTAATAATATTCGCTGATGTAAATAATTTTTATGTCGTTTGCTCTAAAATTCACACTCTTCCATGTCCTGTTTTTCTTGTAGGGATTGCCTTTCAAGCCAGCAAGCAGTTGATTTTATAAGGATATACTTAAGTGCTGTGAGTATTCTTCCCCCTTGAGCATATCTCCTCGTTTGACAATGATGCATCATACGGGAAAGTTTTTGCTATTAGATTCTTCAAAAAGGTTTGGATGCACGATACACTCATTGAGAAATGTACAGTACATGCAATATATTATCCCATCTGTGTAGTAGTAAAAAATTTATCAGAGAATTTTTATCTGCATGGATAGTTGTATGCTTGACTGCTTGCCTTTTTGTGTGTGTGCTTTCGTGGGCGGGGCTACCACCTGACTGATCGGCACTTACACTCTACACTCAGTGACTCAGATAGTATAGCATGGTTTGCTTGTTGTTCATC
>JADLZL010008058.1:0-70243 GCA_015844335.1 Chrysopogon serrulatus
CATCATTGACATCGTTTGCCACACTTCTACCCGAACCAAAGACTCAACCCAATATATCCATTTAGGTGAAAATCCTTTTCATCTGTACTGTTTGAAATAAAAATGGGCACTTCACTTCCATATGCTTTCTCAAAGTCTGTTTTCCATATCACTCCATTCTGATGTCTATGGTGCAAGTATGTTATGCTCACACATGAATCATGTGGCTTGTTAGGCGTGAGGCGTGGGTGTGGGTGCGGGTGGTTCATTGGTGTGGGCCTGGTGCAATTTTTTTTTTATTCTTTTCACTCTAGTTTTTAGAGTTGATTACTACGGGTGGTTGATAAAGAGAATTGCAAGTACAAAGGAATTTTATACTGATGGTTGATTTAATCAAATTGCCACTGTTTTTTTATCGGTGACAGGGTCACCGTTGGTAAAAAAAAAAACACCATATTTTCACTATTCTTTTTGCATTGTCAAACACAAGACCACCGGCCGTAGAAATAGTTTTTTTTTCCTAGTGTGCCTGTATGGCTTGATGACCTGGGTATAGGTCATAGTATGTATTTATTAATAATAAGGTATAAAATCATAAACTTTAGCAATTGCTTTGAAATAGTATACATTTTTGTGGTAGCATGTGTATATACAGCAAGTCAGGTTATCTCGAGTTAACTATTGGTCAAAGGACAAGCTCGAAAAATCAAACTGCGCCTTATCAATGATAGGCAAGAAGAGTAGCGCCAATAATTACACCTATATGACACATGACATATTAGCAGCCATAAATACATTCTATATTCCAAAAAAATCTGTCTAGATTCGTGGAGATATATCAAGCACTAACAGTACAACAAATTGGTATATCAAGATCTTCTATTCTACTTGTGGGTCTGGCCTATATAAGTAATCACTTGCAGAACGACGAACCAGGATTGAGAAACCATTAGTATCTACATATACACATATATATCTACATACCAAGAAAGAAGACTTACCAATCCTCATGGCGATGGGCTACAAGAAGATTCAGGTCTTCCTCACAGTTGTCCTGCTGATTGCTCTCCTCGCCACGGTTGCGTCGGCGGGCTGGGGCAGCTTCCAGCTAGATCGTCCTAAAGCTAAACAACAATGCACCCGAGTTGGAGCTTGTTCACCTACCTTGTGCACGGAGTCGTACTGCAACAAACATTCCGTGGGGTCATGCAAGATCGCTGGCCAGTTCGTCTACTGTTGCTGTACCCCATTACCGATCGCCTCGACTGTCGGTGCCCTTACTTTGGTCATTGATGTGTCATTTCTGTAATACACAAGTCATGGATTGGAGTATTGTGCTTTCATTTCATCCTGTATGATTAGTAATTGGTGGTTTTACTTCGAACAATGCAAGTCATTCAGTCTGGTTTGAGAAGTTTCTCGTCTTGACCTAATATGGCTTCTGTTTTTTCACTGCTTTTGGCATGTTGGTTCATCAGCCAGTACCATGTTGTTTAGTCTGTTGTTAGGGTCTTTTCCGCGGTTCGATATGGTGGTTCAGTTATTCCCATTATTGTAGCGTTGGATCTAGAATGGCAAATTTTTTCCTCATGGTTACTGCCAGTAAATCATTTCGGTACGGGTGCTTTGCATGGCTTGATGACCTGGGCATATATAGGTGAAATGGTATGTATTTTTATTCATATAGGTATAAAATCACAATCATTAGATAGTGCTTCGAAATAATTATAAAATTTTGTGGTGATAGGCATATTATACAACTCCTCAGAATTTGTTGTTTCATAACAACTCAACATCAAAATATGCCTTATAAGGATGGGCAAGAAGAGTAGTCAATAATTACAACTATTTATAAATTCTAAATTCCAATCAACTCTATCCAGACTCGTGAAGAGATTATATCAAGCAATAACAGATAGTACAACGAAATATAGGAACACACAAAATGGCAGGAATTGATTTTTCAAGATCCTTTGCTTGTGTGGCCACAACAAATATAGGAACACACAAAATGAGGCAGGAATTGATTTTTCAAGGTCCTTTGCTTGTGTGGCCGCGGCCTGTGTGTATATATAAGCAAGCAGCCGCAAAAACGAACGAGCATCAAGAAACCATTAGTCTCGCTACAGATACATATACACACACAGCCATCGAGGAGAGCACATCAAGAAGACTTACCAATCCTCATGGCCATGGGCTCCAACAAGAAGATTCAGGTCTTCTTCCTCGCAGTTCCGCTGCTGATGGCTCTCCTCGCTGCTGAAGCTCAAGGAGAATGCTGGAGAGTTGGAGCCTGTTCGCCTGAGACGTGCACGAAATCCTACTGCGGCGTACATTCTTCAGGGTCATGCAAGATACAAGGCCTGTACGTCTACTGCTGCTGTGGCCTAGTAACGACGACGATGGCTTCAGCCCCCGATGCCCTGGAGCCGCGTGTTCATTGACCCGGCCGGCCATCACTTTTGCTTGCATAGACGCATGCATATGGTTGAGGGATTGATTCTATCTTTTATGTTCAAATAACGACCTGCACAGATCGATGCATTCCGCTTGGTTAGACAGTAAGAGCAATTAATTGCCGAGTTGTGGCATCTCCCATTTCTGTAATAGAAGTCGTGAATCGGAGTATTGTGTTTTCGTTTCTGATCCTGTAGGATTTGTAGTTGGTGGTTTTATTTCGAACAATGCAACTATGCAATTCATTCAGTCTGCTTTCAGAAGTTTTTTGCCCGGCGTAACATATGGCTTCCGTTTTCTTTCTTTCTTTCATTCATTGCGTTTTGCATGTTAGGTCCGCGGTATACCATGCTATTTAGTCTGTTGTGAGGGTCTTCTGCTACTATCCCTCCCTCCCTCCCACAACTAAGGGTCTGTTTGGTTCCTCTAGGGACTAATCTTTAGAGACTAAACTTTAGTCCTAGTGTGTTTGGTTCTTGGAACTAAAAGCGCATTAAAGAGGGCATGTGTTCTTACAACTTGAGGTTTTAGTCCCTTTTAGTCACTCCTTGCTGACTAAAGCTACTAAAGTTTAGTTCTAGCAAAAGTAAGGGTTGTTTGGAAGTTTAGGGACTAAATAGGACTAAACTTTAGTCTCTAAAGGGTGATCCAAACAGGCCCTAAATAAAAATAAAGAGAGTAAAAAGGATAGAATCATTTCGTACGAAATATTTCGGCCAGCCTCTCCTACGCTCGCGCCATGTGATTCCCTCTCCCCCCTCTGTTTTTTCTTTCCATGGACGGACGTACGGCAACCCATGAAGTCACGGTAAATTGGTAATCACGGTGATCACAGACGGCAACCAATCAAGTCACGTACGGTGACCACGGCAACCAGCCAATTAGGTAACGGTGATCCTGGCCACGCGCGCTCACCCTTCGGTTTGTGCCCTGCATGTCCTCGCGCTGCAGCCAAAGCCGTAGCTACAGCCTGTGCCTGCGACATGCTCCCCTTCGCCTCGTGCGCACTCCGATCGCCGACGGCCTTGAGGGCAGCCTTCCACGTCCGGCGAGCTACGATCCGGCTGTGACGCGCATAACCTCACGCTGATTGCCGTGCCTCCGATTGCCGTGATCGCTCGCCGTGCTGCCGAGTGCCGTGATTGCCGTGCGCCTCCATGCCGAGGAGCACGATGGTTGTGCCACGCCGAGGGTCAGCGGCGCCACGCCCATCGGCGTGCCTCATCTCTGCCAGAGGCCGTCACGCCAAGGACAACGCACCCTTGTGCCGGACGCCGCGATGCCAAGGTTGAAGTACCCTTGTCCAATCTCCTTCGGGCAACGAGACCATCAGCATCAGGCAGCGTCATGTACAGTTAGCATATGTGAATTTAATGTTTGCTGCTTGCATCTTATGAGCTGCACCTGTCCATGTGCCGAGCATGAGATTGCTGTCCTGAACTGCTATCTAGAATAAGCAAATCGCAATAGATTCTACAATAAGCAGTTTGTGATTCAAGTAATCATCATTCTGTTTGATACTTGTTGTTTCAGTCAAACCTCTATCTGAATGCCAGTAATCTGAAATTGACTAGTCCTCGTTGTTTCAGCCTTTTATTTTAGTCGACTTTAATAGTTTTCTGGTTTCAACGAGCTGCCACAATGCTGGAGACAGCCCTACGGGCAACCTAGGTTTTGCCTCTCTCCACTATTCATGATCCGGCAAATGGCAATGACCTATTGCTAATGATTCATCACACCTATATTGGTCTCGGATTGCACTGATGAGTGTGTTCTTGCTAGATAGGGAACAGTTCACCATTTTAGTTGTGGGAGATAAAATGATTTTACTAGCAGACTTGCAGTGCATTAGCTGTTTGGTCTATGTTATTCTCTAGATTACCTAACCAGTCCAGTTTAGAAACTGGTTTCTGAAACCGAAGCTAATGCACTGAATGCAAAAGAAGATTGACCTATATGATTTTCTGTCTAGAGCAAACCTACCTATGTAACTGTTCCTGCCACTAAGTAACAGTGCCAAATTCAGTATACTGGTGCATTAGCTGAAAACAATTTTCTCCTGCAGTTACTAAATCCATAGTGTTGGCGGAAAGAGCCGCACTTAGGAGACCTAGAGGCTGGGGAGTGAGCGGAGGTCCCCTACTTGGTTGAAGGTCTACACCTCCGCCCAAGCCCGGGTCCCACCAATGCCTCTCTCTCACCAACAGGTTCGGTCAATGAATCTCGGAAACGGTGCCTGAATGGTAAATGCTCTCATTAAATTCTCAACAACCTTTACAACAGTGCTGAGTCCCCCTCTTTATAGGTGACTACTAGACAGTTCCTCTCTAGACTATTACACATCTGCCCATCAAACCCTAGGGGCAGTTCGGACCTAGCTCTAATCGCTATTTTTCTTCCCAGGGGCAGTATGGACATCTTCCCCCGCCTTGCCGTGGGCCGGGCCGCATCCGCGCCTTCACCCTTGCCCCCTTGGTGGGCCATGGGCTCGGCCGGAGGTTCGGACCTCCGGCGGCGTCCCGCTCTTGGGGTCATTTGGGCACCTTTCCTTGGTGACCTTCGCCTCCCGGTTTCACTCCGTCGGAGGTCCGGACCTCCGTCCATTCTTTGCGGAGGTTCGGTCCTTCGGCCATCCTCGGGGCTTGTAGCCGCCGGGCGTCCCCTACTGACGGCCTTCGCCTCCTGGTTATGCTAGCGCGGAGGTTCCTCTTTCCTGAAAGAAACAAAAGAAGCTAGAAACGATATATGAGAGGTCAAGTGAATTTTTTTAGGGGACCTGCGCCTCGGAGCGGAGGTTGGGGCAGGAATTTTCCCCCAACATTTCCCCCTAGAGCACTTGGGCTAGCGCAGGTGGGCCAACGTTCTCTTCAGCCTCCCGCTCCTGTGGCGGAGGTCCCCCTTCCCCCCTTTGGTATTCCGCGCGCCGCCCACGTGTCACCTGTTGGTTGGTGCGTCGTGCGACGTGACTTGATTTGACGGTTTGTCTTCCACCCGTCGGAGGGCCCCCCCGGTGCCTATATAAAGGGGGCGCGGGCCATGCATGCCGTACTACAGGCTTGCTTGCCTTCGCTTCCACTACAGCTGTGGCTTCCGAGCTTCCTCCGCCTCCGCTTAGGGCCTCATTCTCGGGTCCTTACTCCCGCTTGCTTTGCGTTAGAGCCGGTGGGTGGTCTCATTTGCTTTGAAGATTGCATGGTAGGCGGTGCGAAGGCCCAGGACTTTGAAGAAACTCTTTCTGACGTCGAGGCTTCGCTTGCTGATTTGGTACCTCCGAGTCCTTCCCTGGAGATGGCTGGCAAGAATGAGAAGATCACTTACGAGATTGGTCGTAGCGTCGTCAACAAGATGATCTTTGGACCACATGGTGACCGAAATTTGGTTCGAGAAGGACAAGGCGGTGCTCCCCTCGGACGGGAGGTCATCCCGAGCCGCCCCGGTAAGGATTACGCGGTGGTGTTCCGTGACTTCTTCACTTGCGGCCTTCGCTTCGTTCCTCGCAGATTTTTGAGGGATGTTCTAGACGAGTTTAATGTACATATACATCAGCTCACCCCCAATGGAATTGCTGCCCTTAGCAAGTTTGCATGGGCTTGTGAGTCTTACGGGGCTCCGCCCGGACATTGACGACTTTTGCCAATACTACGAGCTGCGAGAAGCAACACAAGAAGTTGGACGGTATTTGTTTGCCAATATGGTAGCTGTTCATTCTTCCCTAAGCGAAAGCAGGCGAACCGAGGCTGGAGCTTTCCCTACGCCCGAGAAAAACAAATGGGACAAGGATTGGACCTTGCATTGGTTCTACGTGAGGACCCCCGGCTATACCAGTGAGGAGGCTGACGGCAAGAAGGTGACCCGCTATCCCTTCGCTTCTATGATGACTCAGTTGGAGCCGCGCTACTCCATCGCGCCCCCTACTAAGCCAACGGCTGCTCGGACTGCGTGCAACCGGACGCCGCTACGGCTTTGCCGTTACTCAGGAGGTCGTGACTTGGTGGAGGAGATGGTCATTTGCCGACGGCTGGCGGCGAAAGCACGGGCTCTCGTTTCGTTTGGGAACGTGCGACTTCCTATTTTTGGTGGTGCTGGTGGTGTGCCTTTTCCTCGCTTTGGAGTGGTTCGCCTGGGAGGATAAAGCGGACGAGGCCTTCGTTCGCGAGGTTGAAGCGAAGGCCCAAGAAATTCTTGGGGAGATTTCGGATAAGGAGTATCTTGCCCGTCGTGTCGGCGGAGGGCGGCAACATGCCTCGTCCTGAACCGTGTCTTTGAGGAGATGGGCGTCACGTATGGCGATCACCCGTGCTGGGAAGTTGGTTGCTTCTATTCGCGAGAAGGAGGGCCTGCTGGCTGCTTTGCGGCTGCGGAGGTGGGATCGGGTGGCATCCCCAAGCTGCGGGTCGTAAGCGCCGTGGAGCTTCTTCCGGGGCTGGTGCGGGTCGTGGGAAGAGGACACGCTCTTCAGTCCCTTGATGCGGAGGTTTCAGAGCACGCAAACGTGTCTGCTGGTGATGCTTGCCTCCGGTAGCTCTTCTGCGTCTGCCGCTACTTCCCTGGCCCGCGGAGGTCGGGGACGTTGAAGCGGAGGCCACGGTGCGGGCTTCCTTGCTTGCGGTGGAGCATGCCCCGCCAAGAGGGCACTTTGTTGAGGCTCTTTGGGGCATCGGCCTCCATTCCTCCCTTTGCTAGTGTTTTTGGCGCGTGCTCAATGATTCGGAGGCTTCGGTTCATGCCGTTGTTGGCACCGGAGGAGGAGCGGCGGAGGTTCTCTCCCGCCAACCCACACCGCCTCTTGCGGAGGCTCTCGGTTTGGTGAGCCTCCCTCCGGTCTTCCGGTTCCGGAGGTTGCGGCGCCGGCTCGGAAGTTCACGTTGATCCCTGTTGGTCAACTTTGTCTCCGGAGGCTCCGGGCCGCCGCTGCGGAGCTGGGGGCGCTCTCTGTAGCGCCCGCCCGCTCTTGTCCTTTGTTTGGCTTGTGCCGCTTCTAACGTCCCTCGGTGGGCCTTGCTCAAGTACTTGCCCGAGATGGTGAGGCTGCTCCGGGATTGACATGGCTCGCATCGACCTTGACCAAGCTCCCCCGTGAGCCTCCTCCATTCACCGGACCTTCGTTCGGAGGTTTCTTGGTGCGGGCGAAGGTTTGGCTCGTTTTACTTTTCATTCTTTGCCGTTTTCCCTTGAGACCGTATTTTGATCTGCTTGGTGTTTTTCTTACGCAGGTGACTCCATGGAAACCTTAAGTGGGTGGAGTTCGCCCTCCATAGCTTGCACAAGCAGCTTGGAGGTTTGCTATTTTCTTCGTGCTGTTTATTGGTGTCAAACATTTTAGCTCATATCCTGAGGTTTTTTTTGTTTGCCCACAGGGGAGACTCGCAGGTATTTACAGGGGCTGGACTATTTCAATCTTCTGCGCCTGAACCTTGAGCAACAGGCGTGGTTTGTGTTCACCTTCGCTTGCAGTTTGGTATTAGCTTTGTGTGTTTAACTTTTTTGATGTGTTAAGCTCTTGTTTTTTTCGCAGAGCCATCATATTGCGGAGGCTATGGAAGCTCGCTGTTCTCATGAAGTGCTGAGGCGTGATGAGGCCCTGGGTGCTCTCAAGGAGGAGGTTGAGACTCTAGGGGCCGAGAAGCAAGCCTTAGCTTCCGACCTAAAAGAGCTCCGCCCGTTCAAGAAAGCTGCTGAGGACCTCGACCTCAAATTGAAGTCGTCAGAGAAGAATCTTGAGGATCCGCCTCCCTGCTTTTGGAGGAAAGGCTGAAGAAGGCCAATGATGTTAATGCCAACCTCCGCACGGAGGTGGAGAGTGAGAAGCAGGCTGCCGCGACGCTGAGGAAGCAAGTGGAGGAGCTCCAAAAACAGTTGGATGAGGCGAAGGAGGCTGCCATCATTGTGGCCAGCGCCTATTCTAACGCTATCCGCCGCTATGGCGGTGTTGCTCCCCCTCTTCCGGAAGACCCTTCTACCTCCATTGTCTTTGGATTTGGATGCATTCCGCCTCTCACACTTTCCTCGGTTTGTTGACGGCATTGCTGATTTTCGGGCTGTTTCTTGTGCCAAGAACTTGGTAAATGCCTTGACGGAGGTAGGGTGCGAGCACCTCCGGCTTCCCCGAAGGGGAAAGCTGCATATACGGACCCCAAGGAGGTTGCTTGGTCTACTCTCCGCATGCCTATGCGTGTTGTGCGTGATTTCATGCGCGCTTCTTTGGAGCCGTTTTGGCGCACTTATGCACGCACGTTGGCCGAGGAACGCAACGCGGAGGTAACCGTGGTTTGTTTTATTTTGATTGGGCAGTTTGTTCTTTTTAGTTTTTAATAACCTCCGCTACGTTGTTGTGGCAGGCTGAGGCGCAGAGGGCGGCCAAGAAGGCGGAAGCTTTGAAAGCATCGCACCCAGAGTCTTCCAAGCGGGACCGAGAAAGCCGGGCGAAGACGCGGAGGTGGATGCCTAGGCTCGGGCTCGAGTAGCTTCTAACTTAGAATTGATGCATAGTCTGGTTTGTAGACATAACCTTTGAGAGGTAGCTTTTGCTTAGTCGTTTGTTTTTTATTTCAAATTGCCTTGCGCAGGTGGCCTTGTTGGGACCTGCGCAAGTGCTTGATGTACCTCCATTGACAATGATGATGGATGGAGTTATGTTAGTGGGCGGATGCTTCGGCTGGCGGCGACAACAATGTAAATGAAATGTTTAAGTTTGTCGTTGAAGAGCTTGAAGCCCCCCACGGCGATTTCGTCCGTTCTTTGGCGTGGCGGGGTCCTAGTACCCCGCCTTAGTTCGCTTTGAATTGAGCTATGTTGTAATGTTGTATCATGTTTCTCGCACCTTCGCGTGCGTGTTGTTGTAAGTTTATGTTTACGGTATATGTAATGAATCTTTGCACGCTTGTAGGTTTTGTGAATCGTTGTTATATTGCGGAGTCTGACTTTTGGCGGAGGCTATTGTTTTTCGTTTCTTTATTCGGCGTTTTACGCGCCCATTTGTTACATTTACATGCGCCATGTATGTTCTCTGGTCAGCCATATCCTGCCGGTTCGGTGGTCGTTTATGATCAAGTTGTAGCTGTTGAACTCATGCTTGGCCCTATTGTTCCGCTTTTTTGGTGCGGGAGCTGTGCTTGCGCTTTTGCATGTTTTCTCTCACCTTGGGATTTGACAGCATCGCATGCTTGGTCTGCGGTATGTTTTTAGTTGGCGAGGTTCTTCCTTTAGTCTTGGGCTCTGCCCTTCAATCTTTACAAACTTTTGCGTGGTATCTTAAATTTGGCGGTGGTGTTGTTTGCACGGGAGTTGTTGAAGTAGAACCTTCGGTTTTTGGGGGGGGATGTTACAAGCTTTTGCGTGGTTTCCCCCTTCTTCCGTGGGTCCTAGTTCTACGGCGTCTTTGCGCCATCTTTGGTTACAAGCTTTTTGCGTAGTTTCCCTTTGTATTTGTACTTGGGGGAAACGCACGCTTCCATCCTCTCCTTTCCCTCCTGTTTTCTTCCGAGTGGTCGGGGGGGGTTGTTGATCCGTGGTTTATATATGGCCTTGGCTTATAAACGTCATTAAGTTTTCGGTGGTTGAGGTGGTTCTTTGTCGACTTTTGTTCGGCCACATGGCATTTCTTGAGTTTGGTTAGCATTTACTTTGGTCACGTGCTGTTTTCATTTGGTTTACGTTCTGGCGGAGGTTATCTTCCGTGCTCTTACGGTATTCGTGCGTTTTCTTTGGGCCTTTGCCCGAGTTGTTTAAATAGCGGAGGTTGTCTTTTTTGATTGCGGTGCCCATACCATTGGTAGGGTCTTTTTCGTGTTTTATTTTTGAACGGAGGTCATCTCCTTTGATTGCACGGTGCCCATACCACTTTGGTAGGGTCTTTTTCAGGTTTTATTTTTGAGCGGAGGTTATCTCCTTTGATTGCTGGTGCCCATACCCTTTGGTAGGGTCTTTTTTCGAGGTTTTATTTTTTGAGCGGAGGTTATCTCCAGCTCTACCCGGCGATTGTTTGCCGTGGAGGTCCGGTTGGGCGTACCTGGCCGTGCGGCTCCGCCCGATGGAGGTCCTCTTTTTTTCGCTATGTCGTTTTGTTGAATGTCATTTGCCTCGTTCTTTGGCGGACTTTTCGACCTTTTTGCTCGTGATGTGCTTTTTTTTTTTTTTTTCTTGGGGTAGCCTCTTTTTATTTTTCGGAGGTTGTTTACAAGGACCCCTGCCTCGTTAAAAACCTCACCTCCGCAAGGGAGCCCCCATGTGAGGAAAAGAGTGCGGGCACTGTCGCCAAGTGGCGAAAAAGGAAAATTACAGGACAAAAAATGCTTCTATCTTTGAGGGTACCTTCGCTTATATTTCCTTGAGGTCCTCTTACATTAGATGTAATACTTTCTAAGGTTTGCGGTGTTCAGGTGTGAGTGGAGGTGTGACCTTCACCGTCTTCTAGTTTGAATGCTTCTTTGTTTGACGTCTGTTTAGCTATGAAGGGTCCCTCCCATTTTGGTTGCAGCTTGCCCGCCATGTTTTGCGTTTGGTTTCCTCCAGTAGAACTAGGTCTCCGTCTACGATCGGTCTTCTTGTTACATTCTTGTCTCTCCATGCCTTGGTTTGGTCTTGATATTTTACGATGTTGTCAAGGGGCTGCGGCCTTTCTGCTCTATTCCTTCCTTCGAGCATTCTTCTTCCAGCGTGTTCTTTGCTAGTTACGCGGAGGCTCTCGTGTTTTAGTTCTTCTAGCGTCATTGCTTCTTCCCCGTACATGAGTTTGAAAGGGGTGTATCTTGTAGCTCGGTGGTGTAGTGTTGTGTGACGGACTACCCTTGGTAGCTCTTACGCCCATTTTCCTTTGCGTAGGTTAAATAATGTTTTGGAGATTCTTGAGAAGATTTCTCTGTTTGCCCTTTCGATTTGCCCCATTTGATTACGGGTAGTATCTTGATCGAAGGCTAGTGTTGTGCCTATTGATTTGCGGTATTCTTTGAACTTATACGAGTCAAAACTGTTTTCCGTTGTCGACGAGTTAGTACCTTCGGGACTCGAATCTGCATATTATATTTTGCGGAAGAATTTTTTGACCGCTTCGATGTTATTGATGCCAATGGTTTTGCTTCTATCCATCTTGTAAAGTATTCCACGGCTACTACGCAAATTTGAACCCTCCTTGTCTTTGGCGGCAATGGGCCTACCGGATCCATACCCCATCTTTGCAATGGCTAGATTGGGGGTATCGGTTGGAGTTCTGACGACGGCGAAGGTTGTTTGATGGAATACAACTGGCAAGCTTCGCATGCTCTAACTAGCTCTTCAGCATCCTTCGCATGACTTGGCCAATAGAATCCCTGCCTTAGGGCCTTCGCTGATAGGGCTCTTGGTCCTATGTGTGACCCGCAGGTTCCCGCATGTATTTCTTTTAGCAACTCGCTGCCTTCCCTTTTGGATATGCACTTGAGCAGTGGTTGAACCACTCCTTTCTTATACAGTTTTTTTGTCTATCAGCACATATGACCTTGCCCTGTATTTCATTCTCTCCTTATCTGCTTTTGTCTCTAGATTGAATGTTCCTTCGAGCATTTGTATTATTTCGGCTCGCCAGTCTTGTTCTGATGTTACTAGTATCTGCCTTTCTGTTCTTTCTGCAGCGGAGGTTGCAGGTTTAGCTGTCTGCTCGTAAAATGTTCCTTCAGGCATTTCCTAGTTATTTGCCGCTGCCTTCGCTAGTTCGTCTGCCTCTGTATTTTCCCCCCTTGGTATGTGTCTTAGGGTGAAGCCTTGGAACTTTCTTTCTAGCCTTCGCACTTGCTCGAGGTATTTGGTTAACTCTGGCTCTCTTGCCTGGTATTCTTTCTCTACTTGGCCTGCCACAATCATTGAATCCGTTTTGACCAGAAGTCTCTGAATTCCCAAGGCCTTTGCCTTGTTGAGGCCTAGAATCAGTGCCTCATATTCTGCTATGTTGTTTGTTGCCTTGAAGTTCAAACGGGCTGCATATTTTATTTTGGTTCCTGATGGGGATATCAATACTGCGGCGGCTCCGGTGCCATTGAGTCCCCAGGCCCCATCTGTAAGTACTACCCAACTTGGCTCCGTTACATTCTGCAACCTTTGCTGCGAAGGTGTCCAATCCGCCACAAAATCTGCCAGTGCCTGGGATTTGATAGCTGTTCGTGGGACGTAAGTTATGCAGTATTGTGACAACTCCGTGGCCCATTTGCCAATTCTGCCGGAGGCTTCCTTGTTGTTTAGAATTTCTCCCAGCGGTTGCGACGAAGGTACTATGATTTCATGTGCTTGGAAATAGTGCTTGAGCTTCCTCGAGGCGGTTAAGATGGCGTAGGCTAATTTCTCTGCACTGGGTGTAGTTCGGTTTAGGCTGGCTGCGAGGGCTTGTAAACGTAATAGGCGGTTGTTGTTCCTTCCGACCTTCGCCTTCTTTTTTTCTTGTACTAGCTTATTTTTGCATGATTCGATCTTTGCCACATACTGAGGGAGTAGTGTGGCGTCTTGTTAATCTTGTTACTTTTAGGGTGTTCGCGGATATTCTTTGAGCTTGTCAAAGGCTTTGACTGCTCCTGCCCCCATTCAACTTTGTCGGAGGTCCCGAGAGCTTTGAAGAATGGTAGGCTCCTTTCCGTGATCTTGAGATGAATCTGTTCAATCTTTGCAATTCTTAGGTGAGTTTACGCACTTCCCTTTTTGATGTTGGCTCTGTCATGGCCGGTATTGCCTTTGTTTTCTCGGGTTGGCTGCAATTCCCTCCGGTCCTACTATACACCCCAATATTTTGGCATGGCTTACTGCGAAGACACATTTTTTTGGGTTTAACTTTAAGCCTGCGCTGCGGAGGTTGGCGAAGGTTTTACGCAGGTCTTTGATGTGCTCCTCTTTTCTCTGCTCATGACTATGATATCGTCAACATATGCAATGGCGTTTCTTTGGAACCGATCCCCCAAGACTTTACTTGTCATTCTTGCGAAGGTTGAGCTGCGTTCTTCAAGCCTTACGGCATTTCGAGGAAGCAAAGTATGTGCCGAAGGGTGTTGTGAAACTTGTCTTCTCTTCGTCCTCTTTGTTGAGCCAAATCTGGTGGTACCACGAGAAGCAATCCGGGAGGGAAAATATTTTGCGGTTTGCGGCCCTATCCGAGGGGAGGTGTCTATTCTTGGGAGCTGGAATGCATCCTTTACGCATGCCTTGTTTAGGTGCGTGAAGTCTATGCACATCCTCATTTTTCCATTGCTCTTAGGCACGAGTACAACATTCGCTAGCCCGTCTGAGTACTTGACTTCTCTTATCACGTTTGCATCTAGGAGTCTTTGAACCTCCGCCTTAGCTGCTATAACTCTGTCTTCGGACATTTTTCTTTGTTTCTGCTTTTTTGGTCGGATGGCTGGGTTAATGTCCAGGTAGTCTTTGTATGATGTCTCTAGACACTCCCAGGAGGTCTTCCATGAGACCATGCGAAGGCATCTTTATTTTCTCTTAGGGCTTCCACTAGCTCTGTCTCTTGTTGACTTGTTAGATTTGAGGCTATTGTGATCTTTACATGCAGTGCGGACTGCTCCAAGCACACCGACTTCGTTGTCTTTTCATCTTTTCTTCCGGCTTTGAAGCTTGTTTTCCCTTTGGGCATATCCAGAGGTTCCCCCTTCTTGATTCTTCTTCTTCCCACGAAATTGACGTTCTCGCTTGAGGCGTGTATTGTTCTTTCTATGTTTCTTGCTTCTTTTTGGCTTCCATAGATTTGTGATTACACCGTGCGGCGCTGGTAGTTTCATACTGAGGTAACCCGTGTGGATTGCTGCGCCAAACTTGTTAGAAAAACCCCCCTTGAGAATGGCGTTGTAGGGATAGTTTAGATCGGCGACATCGAAGGTTATATATTCCGTTCGGCATTGCTCGATTCCCAAAGGATACCGGGAGTGCAATTTTCCCCATTGCCTCTACCTTTCTTCCCCGAATCCAACGAGGTGAGATTCCGAAGGTTTGTTGGTTCTGCCCGAAGCGCATTTTGTCGAAGGTGCTTACAAACAGTATATCGGCGGAGCTTCTGAATCCACCAGAATTCTTTTTATTTCCCATCTTTGCTATGTTATTTGTTATTACCATCGCGTCGGTGTGGGGGGTAACTTTCTAATTTCAAATCTTGCTCGGTGAAGGTTATTGGCATTACGGACCATTCCGTGGCTCGACTTGGCCTTGGACTGCTATGTTGTTTACCAAAGCGGAGGTGGTCCTTCTTTTGCTTTTTGGTTTGGAACTCCATTCTTTGAGCCTCCGCTAATTGGTAGTATCAGGCCGATGGTTGGTAGTGGGTGGTGGGGGTTGTGTTGATTTTCTGGTTTGGCTCTTGTTTTGCTTGGGCTGTTGGTCGCATTTCGGTTGTTGGGGTGGGAGTGGCGGAGGTGGCGGTAACGCCGTAGGTTACGCCTTGGGGTTGGCTATCTAGGTAAGTTATGCTAGGTGGCCTTGGGTGGCTATAGGCTGGTGCTTGCTCTAGCTTTGTATTGGTTTGGATTTCTTTGTTAAGCTTTGCATGCGGAGGTGCCGGGCGCCATGCAGGTAGGTGGCTTGGGAAGTATGTTCTTTGCTAGTGTTGAGGGGTGTATCGGGTCTTTGTTTAAAATTTTGAGTATATCGGACAGTATTGGTTTTGCCAGTTTGGTGCGGAGGTGTGGTTGACTTCCCGGGTTCTTTGGTGTGATGGTGTCTCCGCCTCTTTCCTCTTCTTCATCCTTTCCTGGGTTTCCTTTGCTTCTGGGCAGTCTTTTGTGACATGCCCCTTGTCTTCTCCGTGGAAAAAACAATACGGCTTCTTCTGTTGTTGCTAGAATTGCTGTTCAGTTCTTTCGTGTTTTGCCTCGGATAGTTTTTGGTAGGCTGCGGAGGTGCGGTGTGCCCGATTGTTGGTTTATTTGGGTTTGTTGATCTACACTCATTACTTGCTTGTTTTGGGGCTCTTCTTTGTTTGTAGCCTCTCCCTGAGTTGAAGGTCTGCCTGTTTGCATTTTGGGATTGTTTGTATTGATTTTGCTCTTCCACCCTCTTCCGGAGGTCGTTATTTGACTTACAGTATTTTTTGAACTCGGAGTACAACGCTTCCATAGTTTCAGGCTTTTCCCCGGCTAGGTGTGTTTGCAAACGGACCAATCTTCAGTCCTTTGACCGCCGCTTCTATTGCTACCTCTTTCGGTACGTTAGGAGCCTTCGCTTTCAGCTAGACAAAGCGTTGGTAGTATTCTCTTAGGGACTCGTCTTTTTGTTGCTTGCAGTGAAACAGGTCTGCCATTTGTCGCCGACTCGCTTGAGAACCCTTTGAAGTTGGTCATGATTTTGTCGCCAGTGAGGTTCTCCCACGAGTAGATAGAGCTTGGCTTGAGCATAGAATACCAAGCAAGTGCATCCCCCTCGGCTGCGATGACGAAAGATTTTTGCGAGAACCGCGTCATTGCCCCCTGCGGAGGCTACCGCCGCGCCGAAACTCATGATGAACTGCACGGGGGTCGGTCTTTCCGTTGAATTTTGGCGGTGTGATTGGCTTATAGCCCATCGGCTATGCCGCCGTTTGTAATCCCTCGGCGGTGGGGATTTACGGTCCTTGTCCGTGTTTGGGCTGCACCAAAGGTCGCGAAGGCTGGCCCCCGGGTCGGGTGCGCCGACTAGGGTTGGGTGGTAGCGAAGGTTGCAAAAGGCGACCCTTGGGCGGGCATTCCTTCCTGTGTCTGCGCCATGAGCATGCTTTGTATTTCTGCTTGCAAGATTGCCATTTGTTGCCTTGCTTGCGGCGGCTTGGGAAGTTTGTGCCGCCCTACGCGCCTTTGCGGCGAAGAGGCTGCTGCAACTCTCTCCCTTTACGCTTGCAAGGCTTGTAGGCGAGCTTGAACTCGTTGCAACTCATCTTACGGCGTTGTTGCATTTGTTGGTTCGGCTCTTGGGCATAGCCGGTTCATCGTTGCTTTGCGGTGGCTCGGCGGTGTTATCCTCCGCGCCGCCTTGTGCGATTACGGTGTCGGAGGATCTGCGTAGAGTCTGCTGCGCCTGCGGCGCCTTGGCCTTTCTGAGAGGTGCCTCTCGGCCGGGCGCTTTTGGCATTTTCTTTTTCCTAGGTGGCATGTCTAGGTTTTTGTTGGCTAACCACGGTGGGCGCCAATGTTGGCGGAAAGAGCCGCACTTAGGAGACCTAGAGGTTGGGGGGAGTGAGCGGAGGTCCCCTACTTGGTTGAAGGTCTACACCTCCGCCCAAGCCCGGGTCCCACCAATGCCTCTCTCTCACCAACGGGTTCGGTCAATGAATCTCGGAAATGGTGCCCGAATGGTAAATGCTCTCATTAAATTCTCAACAACCTTTACAATGATCTTTGAGTCCCCCTCTTTATAGGTGACTACTAGGCGGTTCCTCTCTAGACTATTACACATCCGCCCATCAAACCCTAGGGGCAGTTCGGACCTAGCTCTAACCGCTATTTTTTTTCTTCCCGGGGCAGTATGGACATCTTCCCCCGCCTTGCCGTGGGCCGGGCCGCATCCGCGCCTTCACCCTTGCCCCCTTGGTGGGCCGTGGGCTCGGCCGGAGGTTCGGACCTCCGGCCGCGTCCTGCTCTTGGGGTCGCCGGGCACCTTTCCTTGGTGACCTTCGCCTCCCGGTTTCACTCCGTCGGAGGTACGGACCTCCGTCCATTCTTTGCGGAGGTTCGGTCCTTCGGCCATCCTCGGGGCTTGTAGCCGCCGGGCGTCCCCTACTGACGGCCTTCGCCTCCTGGTTATGCCAGTAGCGGAGGTTCCTCTTTCTGAAAGAAACAAAAGAAGCTAGAAACGATATATGAGAGGTCAAGTGATTTTTTTTTTTAGGGGACCTGCGCCTCGGAGCGGAGGTTGGGGCAGGAATTTTCCCCCAACACATAGCGCTGCCACTAAGTTACAATTCTATTACCTATGTATGATTGATTGCTTACAGCCCTACAAAATGTTCGCCATGTTGTTATCCCTTCCTTTACATAGCACCTACATGCATTGATCTGAGACAAAGACTGGTCATGGAAAACATAATTTATTTCATTATATACTGTACACATTTATTTCTGAATATTGGCTGGTCAAATTTTCTGCCAAATGCCACTATTAGTGTTAACTAATTGGGATTTATGAAATTTAGAGTTCATCTTAGTTTCAGCACTTATTGGCTTATTTATTGTAGTACAAAAAAGTTAGTCCTTTCAAATCAAGTAGAAATCTAAGAAATCTTTGTTAGCTTCCTGAAGTTAATTAGTAATGGTATCCTTTACCAAAAACACTATCCCAAAAGATGCAGCAGCTGACCTGTGCCTTTGAGCAGTGAGTCCAGCCGCTCCATTTGTTTTCAGTGTCTGTTGCAGCAGTAGTAGTGTGCATGAATTTGAGTCAATATGCCAACAACACAAATCATCAAACTATGTTCCTGCAATATTCAAAAGTATTAATATGTACTGTAGCTACATAGACATAGCTACAATGACATTCATGTTTATCGTGCATCATTATCTTCTGCTTTAGATTACCATGAAAGGACATCAGGCCAGTGTCGTCACTTTGCCTTTTAGCATTTGTATGCTTCAGATTCGCTCCTTTAGGTTACTATCATATGGAATAATAAACAAGTACAGTAGTTTGCTATTCTATCACATTATGAGTGGAGTTTTCTTTTCTCAGCGGTTCTTTTTATTTAACTGTGAATTGGGTTGTTTCCTTCATTAGAGATTAATAGTAATCTAAAATCATACAGGCGTTCAGGTTGCCTAGAGCGGACATGTCTTTGGTTCATATTTTGATTATTGAAAATCATTCGTACATAAAAAAAAATCTTCATATTTTAGTGTCCGATATAGGCACTGATCTTTATTAAAATGATAATCTATGTCCCACTTGATTTTTGAGTCATATATTCCTTGTTAAATTTATATTTCAAACAACAATGTCGTATAACACATTTATATTTACTCGAATATTATATTTAAGTTTGTAACTATGACTGCTTGTGCATGGCATTTATTATGAACGTTTGAAGGCTAATCAACTATGTGTGATATTAATAAACTATGTGTGAGATTATTAAATTAATAAACTATATGCGATGATATAATCAAACATGAACATGCGTTGTATTGTTGTAAAAATGATATTTATCATCTATAACTAGACGAATCACTGAAAGGTCTATTGTAGCTGTGACAACATTGTTATCTTATCGTGAGATCTATGTGTTTCCACGATCTTTGCCTCTACCCTCTAGGACTAAATATCAGTTTAGCAATGATTTTTAGTTTCATAGTATTGTTATCTTAGCTTGCGATCCATGTGTTTTTGCAACAAAAGTTATTGCCTTAAAGCAACATACGGACACGCTACCTAGTATAGTAGGTATAAAATCACAATCACTAGGTAGTGCTTCAATATAAGTATAAAATTTTGGGGTGACGATAGGCATATTATACAACAAATCAGATTTTGTTGTTTTATAACAACTGAATATCAAAATACGCCTTATAAGCATGGGCAAGAAGAGTAGTCAATAATTACAACTATTTATAAATTCTAAATTCCAATTAACTCTATCCAGACTCGTGAAGAGAATATATCAAGCAATCACAGATAGTACAACAAATATAGGAACACACAAACTGGTAGGAATTGATTTTTCAAGATCCTTTGTTTGTGTGGCCACAACAAATATAGGAACACAAAAAAGGGGGCAAGAATTGATTTTTCAAGATCCTTTGCTTGTGTGGCCGCGGCCTGTGTATATATAAGCAAGCAGCCGCAAAACGAACGAGCATCAAGAAACCATTAGTCTCGTTACAGATATACACACACAGCAGATACATAACACAAGAAAGAAGACTTAACAATCCTCATGGCCATGGGTTCCAACAAGAAGATTCAGGTCTTCTTCCTCGCGGTTGCGCTGCTGATGGCTCTCCTCGCTGCTGAAGCTCAAGGAGAATGCTGGAGAGTTGGAGCCTGTTCGCCTGAGACGTGCACGAAATCCTACTGCGGCGTACATTCTTCAGGGTCATGCAAGATACAAGGACTGTACGTCTACTGCTGCTGTGGCCCAGTAACGACGACGTCGGCTTCAGCCCCCGATGCCCTGGAGCCGCGTGTTCATTGACCCGGCCGGCCATCACTTTTGCTTGCATAGACGCATGCATATGGTTGAGGGATTGATTCTATCTTTTATGTTCAAATAACGATACCTGCATAGATGCATGCATGGTTAGACAGTTAGAGCAATTGCCGAGTTGTGGCATCTCCCATTTCTGTAATAAAAGTCGTGGATCATCGGAGTATTGTGTTTTCGTTTCTGATCGTGTAGGATTTGTAGTTGGTGGTTTTATTTCGAACAACGCAAGTTATTCAGTCTGGTTTCAGAAGTTTCATGCCCGGCGTAACATATGGCTTCCGTTTTTTTTTTTCTCTTTCTTTCACTGCGTTTTGCATGTTGGGTCCGCGGTATACCATGCTGTCTGTTGTCAGGGTTTTTTGCTGCCGCTACGATTTGGTGGTTCCAGCGAGATTGAATTGAGATTTGAGCTCACTTATTAATTAGGTCACATTGCCCTGTGAAGCAGTAATTCATACAATGTATGCCGCAATCTTGTTTTCTTCCCTAAAAGGACCAGCAAAGTTGCCGTCGTCTCAGGTGTCTTTTTTTTTTTTTTTTTTACTTGTAAACAATTATTGAAGCTGGTTCTTGAAATATGTTTTAAACTATTTTTAGAATTTTAATCCTTCTCTAAAATAACTCCAACCTTGACCTCTTTTTTCAGAACTGGTTTATGAAACATAATTTTGAACTTTGTTTTTGAAAAATAGAATAAAACTATTCAAGGCTTGTTGAGTTTTCTAAATTCATTTTCACACTTGTAAAAAATGTAAAAATTTATTTTCCTACCTCTCTAAATTGAAAAAAATCTCAAATAATTTTAATAAAATATCAAAATCGTTTGTCATATTTAGTGATTTCTATTCATATATAAAAAAAATAACATGGCCAATTATTCTTATCATTTACAACAGTCCTCCGTGTGGCTATATATATGTCAGAAATGGAAGTACCTTTTATTGGCCATTTTTATTTTTAGATCAAAACAATGAGGCTTGAGATATATGTGTTCTTGGAAGAACTATTGGAAAACATGAAGAAACTTTGGGATATGGATGTGGGACGAATACCGAATGGAGTCCTCTAGGCTAAAAGCCATTATCTATGTTACCATTCGATGAGTATCCCGTTTTCTTTTCGCTCCTTAGAAAATCTATATTTGTTTCAAAAGAGGTGGGCCGCGCTTAATTGTGACTATTTGTTGATGATGTGATTAATAGAGATCACTACCGGAAACAGGCTCAATGCCGAGTGTCAGACAGTTTGCCGAGTGCTTTTTATTGGGCACTCGGTGTTGACGGTCCTTAACGCCTATTTTATACCATCAACTGTTGCTCAATATAACATGATATCAACCATAAAGCATAGTTATAGGGTTCGATTCTAACGAGTTCCACGAGTTGTGTTGTTCTTGATAGTTTTACAGGTATATCTAATTTTGCACAGAATAAAAGTATCCAAATGATGAATTGGACTACACCATTGCGATGGGCTCGTCGAGACGATCGAAACGGACATATCATTTGCTATATTCGGAGTCCAGAGTCAAAAGATATTAATTCTACACCGAAACCAACACTAGAAGACTCTAGAAGCCACCAGAAGGCGATGTACCAAAGGTGGGGCCCACCTGCTACAGGTTGGGGCCGCCCGGCCCCACCCCGGGGCCGGCCGGCGCTCTCTAGAGCCCAATCGAGGCCCGCTTCGACGGACGGCCTCCTACCGCCTTAGGGTTTGCATCTCCACCGTTGCCGAAGTCGAATTAGTCCCACATCGCCTGTCCAGAAGAGGTGGGAGGCTTTTCTAGGCTATAAATAAAGAGGTAGACCCCCTCCCTGAGGGCACCACATTATTATGGAGATGTATAATCTCTCATCTCTAGAGAATTAGGGCTAGACTTTCCAATGTAGTTCTAGTTGAGAGTTAGGGAGAGCGGCGCTACGCCCGGGTTCCGGAGGAGTCTTCGGAGAAGTCTTCAGAGTTCTGGTATATCTTTGTATTTATTCTTGTAAGACTTATGCTTTAATATATTTTGTCTTCTCTATTTACTTTTATACATTACATTTGATTGGTTAGTATAGTTGTTATACTTTAGCATAGGATCTTCGCCTGTATTAGGTGCTCTAGTTATCACGTGTGATTAGAGTAGTATTCTTTAGTGTAGACGTGGTGTCTAGGCTAGGGTTTACCTGAGATTACGCCCATCTCTTACGGTTAGTTGTGGTAGCCTCTAGAGGTGACAGCTCTTTTGGTCTTCGTATTCCACCACGTCGGAGTTGATGTTTCGTAGAGCTTTTGGCAGCCTTACCCGGCTACCTTCTTCCCAGTCTTATTCGAGAGTTGGATAGGTACTCTTTGCTCCAAAGTGCGATTGTGTGATTGCTTTATTTACCATGACTTAGTTATATAGAACCAAAGTAATAGAGAAGTATTCAGGAACCTTAAACTCTCCCATTGTCCTCTCACTTTAGCTATCTACTTATTTATCATAGAATTCTCCTGTGTGTGTCATATATACATAATTCCTATCATCTATCATTTACCTCCTACTTTAGTCTAGTTGGTGTATTAGTTAGTAGATACATGATGGTGAACTACTTTAACCAATGTTTCCCAGTGGTAAAATATAAATAACGATACCTGGAATACTCCCGGTAAAATACTACAATGGTTTTCTGTGCGCTTGCGGAATCCTTCATATTTTAATCGTGCATAAGAAATACCAACAAGCATTTTTGGCGCCGTTGCCGGGGATAGGGATTTACCTCTATTTCTAGTAGCGACGTTAGAAATGTCAACAAGCATTTTTGGCGCCGTTGCCGGGGAAACAATTGGCGTAGAGATTTTGATATTGATCTTGATATCTACTACTCTAGTCTACTACTAGCTTTAGTAGGATTACCCCTTGTTTTGTTGAGTTGTGAAATAAGCGGGATATCAACCGTTCCAACCTTCTAGCGAAATTCCACAAGAACAAGACATGGGAGATATTGAAGAACTCAGGGTGCCTGAACATTCATGATCCATCAACAATGAAGCCCTGCCATCTAACTTGGTATGTATAAACATTTATATATATTATTCTAACCATGTGTAGATTAGAAAAGAAAAGTCAGCATCACATGAATTCTAAGTTTATCATATGTGATGAATAAAGATGCTGTGCTACTCACAAATACCACTGTGAGTCATGGTAGTTATGATCAAGAAAGGTGAGAAAGTCTTGCTCATAGGCTTTAAATTTGATGAGTAGTTATCCTGTTGCATTCCACTATATGTGTACTTTGAATAATCCATGCATATACCCCATCTCATATCAAATCCACAGCATGTTCAGTTCCTTGCACATATGCATATCACTTTCACTCTATCTAAAAATAATATATATATATATATATATATATATATATTCTCACCATACATGATCATGCTTTTATCTCTATTTGAGTAAACCTCTAAGTGCTTTCATGCTATCTTTGTTTGCTATTGTATGCTTAGGTTTTGAAGTATTTTCATACACCTTTTAAATTAAGCATGGTGCTTGGTTTAAACCGCCTTCTTAAATTATACTCCCTCCGTCCCATGGAGTTTGTCGTTGGAAAACCGTGCCCCCCTCACAAACACGTTTCCCGGGCGACGTTCTCAATGGAACGGAGGGAGTATTAGACATGGCGTCTAGTTTGGTTTTTTGAATCATAAGGTGTATTGAGTTTACTTCTAAAAAGCTTTTAAATTAAGCGTGGTGCTTAGGTTAAAATGCTTTCCTAAATCAAATTAGACGTGGTGTCTAGGTTGATTTTTGAACCAAAAGTATGCTCTAGTGGATATTGGATATTTTGTTAGACTAACCCCTGCAGGAAATTTCTAAATTCAATTTGGGTAAGTCAAGAGATGAACTCACATTAGAGATGAATCAAGGCATGTGACAATATCCAATAACTTTGCACAAAAAGAAGACACAGCTCATTCTTCATGGAACTACTGTAAGTATCAAAGTTTATATATTTAATCCTTTATTGCAAGTTACCTTTGCCATGAACCATATAAAAGTGCAGCTATCAATAAAAATTGTTAGAAGAAATCTATGCCAATGTAATTCTAAAAGCACATCCTTTCATTAGCATAGATGAAATTTATATAAATTATATGGACCATAACCCACATTCCAAACTTGTTGCAATCCTTCGGGTATGTGTCCACTAACACTTATGCAGAAAAAAAAGAATAAATATCTGATCATGGTTCGAAATGAAAAGAAAGAAGAACAAGTGTATAGAAAGGATTAAGATGGAAAGAAATGGATGAAAAAACACTTCAATGCCTTCTACACTTTACCATGATATTGGACCAATCACCTTGTAAGACATAAGGTATGTTTACCCAAGCCTCATGCAACTTTAAACTATATTCAATATCTTATACCATGTTGTTAATCCATACCTTATGTCATGCTTAATTTGCTAAAACTTAAAATAATTTGGTTCACCTACATATTCTTTGTTCTATTCGAATAAATATCTTTAGTCTTTTGAACTTTCTTAGTCTATTATGAGTATGCTTTAGAATATTACTTAAACATTATAACATCAAAGTATATTTGTCTAAGAATTTGGCTGTATCTATAGACTATCCTCTCCTCTATAAAAATGTTTAAATCACATTAGGAGATTTCATAGAATCAAATCAAGGTTAGAGGTATTCTTTAAAATTATATCTTCGCCTTAACCTTGTTGAAAAATTTGAAGTAATGGTGAATCATTTAAAACATGAGCTACAGATTAATCTTTAACCACTTAGCAAACACTATCCATACTTTAAATAGATAGTATGTTCCTTCGGGTATGTGTTGTCTACTAATCCCTTGCAGAGAAGAAATAATGAGAGAAGCAGAAGTCTGGAAGAGTGAGAAAGGAGTACAACATATGAGACAAGATGCTAAGGAACAACTCAAGATGCAAGGAAGGAAAAGACCATTGAAGTTCAACTACCCTTTACCACATGGTGCCATCACGCTCCAGTAATAAAGGTAATATCTTTAAAGGTAAGTAGTCATTATTTCCTCTTGATCTTGAAGTACACACCATAGCACTATTCTCTTGATCTCAATCTTAACCAAATGAACTCAAATATAATATATCTTATTTTGGAAGATGATAGTCATCTTGTTAATCTTGATAATTTATAAAGATGAATAATCCTTCCATAGGTTAAGTAACTCCACTCCTTTATCTCATAAGCTTAAATGCTATATTTATACTTTTGATATTCTCACCTAAGATATAAATGCACAATGTGAATAGACATCAATCCTATTGTGTCCAAGGTTAGAGAATGAATAAATTTTTGGTTCTATTGGTGTTTTTCCACCAATAGAGCCTATGCACTTGATCTCTACCTTGTCTTTATGAGTAGAACACGCATCAAGCAAAGTGTGGGAAGATTCCCTAAATTCTACAAGTGGGAGTTCTAAACTAGTAACAAGGATGCACATAAGATTAGCCTTGAGATGCTAACAAAAGAAAGGAAGAAGGTGGCACCACCATTGGAAACGCCACTAGTGGAGACACCACCTCAATCCTCATCCTTAGAAGCAAACCGAAGTACTCGATCAATGAACTACTGCAAGGAGGAGTCTAGTTTGAAGGACTCAAAACATCGAACCCTCGCCGTGAGGTAACATCGGTAGTTATTCATATTTACTTTGAACATTGCATGTTTTATTTTCTCTTAACCACATTTACTTTTCTACATTAGTGTTACATAGGAAATAATAAAAATAAATAGATATGCATTAGGTTGCATTCATGCATCTTAAAAAAAACTTTAAGCCCCATATGAAACCCTTATAGCGTAAAAGTTATAGGAGTTCTCACTGTGGTGGCCTACAAAATAAAAATACATATCATGTATTTATACTTTCTGCATATAAACCTATAAAATCTAAAAATATTAATTGAGCATCCTGCTGCAATATTGTTATTACAAACATCTTGTGAAACCTCCACAACACCCAATCCTCTAAAAACGGCTAACCACTAACGTTTTATCCTAATACCGTTTCACGAGTTTTAGTGTTTTGTGAGAGCATTCTACAGGATGACTCCAAGAGCTAGCTTACCCAGGAATCTTTATCTTCATCACTCAAAGCACATCTCTCCGACACACAGCTGACTTCTGTGTGAAGGAAGTAACTTCTTGGGTGATGAGATTGAAGTATTCCTAGCAACACTTGCTCTTATAAGTATGAGCTCTTCTATGAGGACCACTCAGCTTTAATGCTCAACTACGACAACATCCAGCTTGGGGGAGAGCATCCTCTAGTTATCAGGTAAGTATACCTATGCGATTATCGAGTCTATCTTATAGTCATAAAATACCAAAAATATGTGGGCACATGAAGGTCCACGTCTGTAGAGTCTTTTATGAGTCTATTAGTGTAAAAATAAATAAAAAGATGAATGATCATTAAAACCAAATAAAGATAGTTTAATTATTTATTAAGGGTGATCATAGAGTGTGTTTATAATTTTGTCTAGTTTATTAAGAGTCAAATAAAAACTAAAGAACAATAAAATTTTGTCTTGGAGATGATGAATAGTTGCTCTGTCATAATTCCTTTCACGTGCCTACTTTTCAACCTTAAATTCTCCCGAGTTTTGGATATGACTGTTTTAATATAAGAATTTACTCTGAACCTAAAACTTGTGGAGGCATATGCTTAAGCTAAGTCTAGGTGATGGAGGGATATGATATGAGAAAGTCTAAGCTGCTATTTATCTTATTCCTAGCGATACTAAGTTCTGGAGATTTATCCTTTGAAAAACTGAAAATTTTACATGATGAGCTCTTGTATGACAAAATTTGAATTCCTACCAAAGCCATATATGATATACATTTAGAATAGGAAAACCTTTATTCATTCATACTGCTTGCTTTGCATTGAGTTCAGTCAACCTTTGTTGTATACCTCATGAGAGTCTTGCCATGTTTTTAAAATCAAGATCACTTACACACTCTACCTACATAGGCATCGCTCCTACTCTGGGAGTAAGCGCAATTATTTTTTACTTTTATCCAGATCCATTTTAAAAAAATGTTTTTCTCCTACACTGGGAGTAAACACCTAAAAATATACCCCATAGGACAACCCTTTGTGTCAAGCTCTATGTTCTTATTGTTATCTCTCCAATCAATTATTGTATTCAAAGGATGCATGTGGCTATGAAAAAAAAAGAAGAGAGAGAAGAAAAGTTACTAGAAAAAAAATAAGAGGGAGTTAAAATGCTCGCCTCCCTAAAAGAGAAGAAGAAAGAAAAAAAAGAGAAAAAAAGAAGAATAAAGATAGCCATGTTTTCCTATGAAAAATTCTAAGTTCAAGAGAGAGATTTATTTCAAGGAGCAAAAGTAGAATTAGGATTAGCCACTAAATACCATATATACACCTATCCACCATACTCCATACACATGCACATCTTGGTTTGATTGTATGACTTGACTCTCTTTGGATGCATTGTTTGACTTTACAATATATGAATTGCAAGTATGCTCGTCCTCGTTTAATGCTACTCCTATGAGCTCCACTATAATAATTAGTTGTAGGAGGGCATGACAACATAAATGCCTTAGTGAGATCCATAAATATCACATACAATAAGAGATTTGAGGGTGTCATACGATTAAGCTCTGAGTTTTATTTTGAAAACTTGCAAAAACTCCAGAATATTGGTTGAGTGAAGAATTTGAGACATAGTGCTTGACTTGATTGTTCTATCTTTCAATTACTCAAGACCCATGCAAAAGTTAAAAAGCTCCATAGTTAATGGTAATATGGGTAAGTTTGAAAGTTAGAGCAGTTTTATCTAATTCAAAGGAGAATTTCAGTTTGAAAGCCTGTGTACTTTTGAGGAGTGAAAGCATTGTAGCAACTCCTGATCCAAGTTTAGTAGTTAGGCTTTGCTAAGGGACTAGCAAAGGATAAGCTTGGGGGAACTTGTTGACGGTCCTTAATGCCTATTTTATACCATCAACTATTGCTCAATATAATATGATATCAACCATAAAGCATAGTTGTAGGGTTCGATTCTAACGAGTTCCACGAGTTGTGTTGTTCTTGATAGTTTTACAGGTATATCCAATTTTGCATAGAATAAAAGTATCCAAATGATGAATTGGACTACACCATTACGATGGGCTCGTCGAGACGATCGAAACGGACATATCATTTGCTATATTCGGAGTTCAGAGTCAAAAGATATTAATTCTACACCGAAACCAACACTAGAAGACTCTAGAAGCCACCAGAAGGCGATGTACTAAAGGTGGGGCCCACCTGCTACAGGGTGGGGCCGTCCGGCCCCACCCCGGGGCCGACTGGCGCTCTCCAGAGCCCAATCGAGGCCCGCTTCGACGGACGGCCTCCTACCGCCTTAGGGTTTGCATCTCCACCGTTGCCGAAGTCGAATTAGTCCCACATCGCCTGTCCAGAAGAGGTGGGAGGCTTTTCTAGGCTATAAATAAAGAGGTAGACCCCCCTCCCTGAGGGCACCACATTATTATGGAGATGTAGAGGTGTCCCTCGAATGGATAACCTCTCATCTCTAGAGAATTAGGGCTAGACTTTCTAATATAGTTCTAGTTGAGAGTTAGGGAGAGCGGCGCTACGCCCAGGTTCCGGAGGAGTCTTCGGAGAAGTCTTCAGAGTTCTGGTATATCTTTGTATTTATTCTTGTAAGACTTATGCTTTAATATATTTTGTCTTCTCTATTTACTTTTATGCATTACATTTGATTGGTTAGTATAGTTGTTATACTTTAGCATAGGATCTTCGCTTTGTATTAGGTGCTCTAGTTATCACGTGTGATTAGAGTAGTATTCTTTAGTGTAGACGTGGTGTCTAGGCTAGGGTTTACCCGAGATTGCGCCCATCTCTTACGGTTAGTTGTGGTAGCCTCTAGAGGTGACAGCTCTTTTTGGTCTTCGTATTCCACCACGTCGGAGTTGGTGTTTCGATGACTTTTGGCAGCCTTACCCGGCCTACCTTCTTCCCAGTCTTATTCGAGAGTTGGATAGGTACTACTGCTCCAAAGTGCGATTGTGTGATTGCTTTATTTACCATGACTTAGTTATATAGAACCAAAGTAATAGAGAAGTATTCAGGAACCTTAAACTCTCCCGTTGTCCTCTCACTTTAGCTATCTACTTATTTATCGTAGAATTCTCCCGTGTGTGTCATATATACATAATTCCTATCATCTATCATTTACCTCCTACTTTAGTCTAGTTGGTGTATTAGTTAGTAGATACATGATGGTGAACTATCAATATCTTTAACCAATGTTTCCCAGTGGTAAAATATAAATAACGATACCGGAATACTCTCGGTAAAATGCTACAATGGTTTTACGTAGGCGCTTGCGGAATCCTTCATATTTTAATCGTGCATAAGAAATACCAACAAGCATTTTTGGTGCCGTTGCCGGGGATAGGGATTTACCTCTATTTCTAGTAGCGACGTTAGAAATGTCAACACTCGGCAAACCTTCAATTTGCCGAGTGGTACACTCGGCATAAAAATACACTCGGCAAATCAGGGATTTGCCGAGTGTCGACACTCGTCAAACTACTACACTCGGCATATCACTCTTTTTGCCGAGTGTCTGGCGGCCGACACTCGGCAAACACTGACGGGGGTGACGCCGTTAAGGGTTTGCCGAGTGTCATGGGAAGACACTCGGCAAATCTAGGTATTTTGCCGAGTGTTTTCCAAAAACACTCGGTAAACCTTTTTTTGTTTTTGGCTTTTAAATTTTTTGGCTGTACTTGCACTATATTTGATTTTGAACCTTTTTTTAAACTGTTTCATATATAGTGTTCCTTTATTTCATTAATTTGAATTATTTCCGGTAAAGGAAGTTTGCACTATAGGTGGATCCGATAATTGAATTCAATGGATGCAAAAATGGTATTCATATTATTCATATTGGTTTGATCCTGCAGTAACTAGACGGACACATGCTAATCTTGGGCTAGTCAAAATTCGATAGGATTCCGTTTTACCCGGAGACGATGTCTATATTGTGGCCCAACAGGTTACGTAAGTTTATTATCTCCCATATGCATGCAAAACCAAAGAGCATCTTAAGGGGTGGGATATTGTGCACAAGGTATCACCGCACGGTAGAATACCGGTCTCCAATGATGAAGACTACAACTTAATTAACCCAATCACATACGACGTAGAGTTCTATCAAGAAGAGGGGCGAGAAGGAAGGTTCGAGATAGACTTAACCGGAGCGATCGAGATGGAGGTAGACAACGAGTGGGTTGCTGACGAGAATGGAGGAGAGGAGGTGGTTAATGCGAAGGACCTACAAATGCTAGAACGATTGCATTTTGAAAATAAAGACAACATTCCTCCTCCGGACTTTGACTTTCTTAACCAACAATTCGACTTGGTGGATAGTGATAATGAGAGTTATGATCCAGCTAACCACGATCAAGAAGAATATTTCTAATATACATGTAATATTTCTATTATTATTATTATGTTTTTTATTATGCATCTATTTCAAAGTACTTGTTCATTTGTGCTAATTGGTCTACTCTAATTATTTGCAGGGGATTGAGTGAAGATGGTGGGCGGTATGAGGAAGCGTGCGGTCGCTCTACGAAGAAGAAGTGGCTGGAGGGTCGAGCAGCAGGGAGGCGGGGGCAGGAGTAGGAGGAGGAGAGAGGCCTCGTCTCGTCACCGTGCCGCCGCACGACGAGAGCAGGAGGGAGGAGGAGGGGGACGAGGAGCAAAGAGGTGTGGGGAGGAGCAAAGAAGTGCGGGGAGGAGGAGAGGGACGAGGAGGAGGAGGAGGAAGAGGGAGAGGAGGGAGGAGAGGGTTCCGCTGGCTCAGGTGTGCCGGCTGTGTACATGCGAGGATCGGCGAGCCTCCCTCAGAGACCGATTCCTATTGCCAGATGTCCGTTGGTTCGTCCTGAACCCCCAAAGTAAGTAACTTAAGATGTGGGCCTCTCTCAGAGACCGATTCCTTTTGCGTATGATATGTTCATAACATCAATAGAAACTAATATTATTCTGAATCATGTGGGCAGGTCTTGGACGATCGTAGAGGTTACAGGTGGTCACCAACGCCCGGTGAATGGCATCCTGGGACTTCTTGTGAGGGAGCACTTCCCTGGCTTGGTCTTGCACGGTGGAGTGATGGAGCCGGCCTACACGTGGAAGCACTATGAATCGGCCACCGATGAAGCAGATCTTCTTGGCCGGGTGTTTGACAACAAGGCACAGTAGATCAGGGTCGAGCTGTGGGTAAGTACTTCTTGCACTACATAGGTCAATACATCACATCTGTTATCCTTTCTTCCAATAATGAATGCATTTATAACATTTTACTCAATATGCAGGATTTCTACAGATGCGAGCTAGGAATGGAGGAATTGGTGGATCGGGTGGCTATCCAGGCCTGTAAGAAGCTCATGCATGACATGCATTACGAGTCGCGCACCCAGGCTATCATAAACTACTGTGCGTGGTTTGAAAGCAGGAAGGTCACCAAAGCAGAAGCAAGAAACATTTTCTTGACCCGGGACCAGTACCTAAAGGTATCATTCTTTTAAAATTAAGTATGATTAATTTCATCTTCTTATATTTCTTACTTGTTGACGTGTAGGCCGTTCCGAGTTGGTGCTCCACGCACCGAGATTGCTGGGAAGCAATAGTGAACAAGTGGTGCAACGAGGGGTGGGTGGACTAGCACAACACATGTCGGGAGCGGCGTCTTCAGATGCAAGGTCCAGCACACCACCAAGGAAGCCGTAGCCTCAGAGGATACGCGCAAACATGGGTACACGAATCTTTTTATGTATTCTAAAGTATAATAAGACATATATTCTAATGATCTTGTTAATTTGGTTGCAGTCGAACGCACACGACGGCCAGCCTTGCACCGAGTTCATGGCATACTCCATGGCACATAAGGGCAAGGCTAAGTTCGACGTCAGCTACAACACAGATGACTCGCCGGAGGCGTATACCAATCCGAGCATCCATAGCCGCCTCACCGAGTACACGTCGATGGCAAGGGAAGTACATGGCCCAGATTACGATCCGAGCACCCATGACCTTGATGCAGAAATTGTCATGAGGGTGGGAGGAGGCAAGAAGCATGGGTGGTACTGGTTGGGCGACGGCATGATCGACACAGCTTCCACGCCCAACCTCTCCCAGATTCGAGCAAGGAGCACGAGCGGGGCCCTGGGCATACGACCTAGGCCTAGCCCTACACAGCACTGGGTGGACGTACTCGAGGTTATTTGTCTTGTATTTGTCGTTCATTAATTTAATCATACCTTACCTCTATAATATTAACATGTGGGTTGAATTTTGTAGGTGGCGCTGGAAGAAGAGAGGAGGCAACGGGAGGAGTACCAGCGGAGGGTGGACGCGGAGCAGGCCGCCGAGCGGGCAGCCCATCAAGAACAGACGCAGATGGAGGTGAGGATGGCGGAGATGGTTCGGTACATGCAAAGCCTTGGGGGAGGCATTGAGGGTGCACCGCCTCTGCCTCAGATGCTCCTCGCTCCACCTACACTTATGGTCCCGGTCCCACCTCAGCTACACTTCACTCCAGTGAGTATATGACCATTTTAGTTTGTACATTTACGCTTAGGGTCAAACAACTACAATACTTACAATCTAGTGGATAATAGATACTTTAGTCTTGTATGATTTAATTTTAGTCACACATGCAACATCTTCTCTTATGTGCAGCCTCCATCGGCGGGATCGAATGATGGGCCTCGTGTTTTCGGAGAGTCGCTAGGAGGATCTCACATAGGGCCTTCTAACCTCGGGCCGTCGCCATGATACTTATGGTTGTTCTCTTTCGGACTTATGGTTGTGATGGACCTGTGACTTGTGAGCACTTGTGTTTGTTTTCGAGATCTTTTATGGACTTGTAAGTGTGACGAACTACTTGTGGACTTGTTTGTGTGTTGGTTTTGTGAGATATGTGATGGTGGTACTATATGTGTGTGATATATGATATATGTTTGTGATATGTGATATATGTGTGATATGTGATATATATGTGTATATGTGACATATATGTGTGTGATATGTGGATAGAACGGAAAAAAAAAAAGCAAGACCTTTGCATGGTCGATTTGCCGAGTGTTTTTAAAAAAAACACTCGGCAAATCGACCATATGCATATGCACACAGGGAACAAGGTTTGCCGAGTGTTTTCTAAAAAAACACTCGGCAAATCGACCATAATTTGCCGAGTGTTTTTGGAAAACACTTGGCAAACCTCCTCGATTTGCCGAGTCTTTTTTAAAAAACACTTGGTAAATCTCCTCGATTTGCCGAGTGTTTTTTTAAAAACACTCGGCAACCGAGGAGATTTGCCGAAAGTGTCGGCCGCTTGACACTCAACAAACCCGCCATTGCTGTTGGGAGTCCGTTTGCGTCTTTGCCGAGTGTCCGGCACTCGGCAAACGATTTGCCGAGTGTTCGAAAAAAAACACTCGGCAAATCTCATTGCCGGCAATTTTTTCACCATGTGTTCTTTGCGAGTGTTACACTCGGCAAACCATTTGCCGAGTGTTTTCTAGGGTTTGCCGAGTGCCTTTGACACTCGGCAAATCGCCTGTTTCGATAGTAGATAGTCGTCTTAAAGATATCCGTCAACAGGTTTACATAGGTGCGGCTGGGCTGATCGACTCAGAAAATCAGTTTTTAGCTAATCTTGCATGTTGGGATTAACTAGATCTCAGTTACATTTTGGAGGCAGTAGACAGGTGATCTGCTATAAAAACATAAACGTTCATAATAGAAAATAAGTATCATTTGGTTAGTTATAAAATATATTTTCATAACAAATTAATTTAGAGACATAAAAGCTAATAATATTACTATTTACAATAAAGTTGATTAAACTTGAGCTCAATGGACCTATGAAGATGGCAACATTGCACGGTTGTACGGAGAGGTTAGTTTGCACAAGATACATTTCCTATGAAGATATCATAATTGCACTCTTTCATAGACGGTGAGAGTGATAACTTTGAGGCTTTGAGTGTGAGGTCCACGGCAACTTTTCTATACGGGCCTGCCAAAGAAGGGCATTTGCAAATTTGTTGCTGCCAACACAAACAGCAAGGCTGCTCTGCCTGTCGACTGATCTGTTTTCTGGAAGCAGAGCACCTTGCTGTCTGCTACTCTGTTTTCATTGAAGCCGGGTAAATTTTGTCACACAATATTAGGTTTGTTAGTGCAGTTCGCACACAGCTGCTCTAGTTTGATTTAGCTATGGACTACTCCCTTGGTCCTGTATTCAGAGTCGTTTTAGCATTCAGTGAGATACAATGAAGATTTTTTGAACCAGACGATGCCTGTGTCCAGATACACGAATAAATTTCTAAACCTTAGACACACCTCATGAGAGCGCCAGAACGACTCTGAAAACAAGACAGAGGGACTAGTATTTTAGTGTGCTCCATTGGGCTGAGCCAATTCTTAAATGGACAATTGTTGTTCACAATGCACGGGCAAGTCCAGGTTCACTTGTAGATCTGAGCAAACCCAGTCGGCCTGACCAGATGGGCTGCGTCTGGCCTTTTGTTTTGTTAATATGGGTTAAGTCTGGCCTGTGGCAGCATTATTATGGCTAGGATGTTCAGTTATTTTTTGTTCTCTTAAGTTGGCGGCATCTTCTGGGAAAAATAAAGGTGCTCGCGATCGAGTAAACAAATCATGTTTCTTACCATTACTAAAAATAGTCTCCACCTTTTTTTTTTTGAGATGATGAATCAAAAGGAGTGATTCTCTTAAATGCCATTTTTGAACAAAAGTTCATGTAGCTTGTTAGGCATGAGGCATTGGTGTGGGTGTGGGGTGGTTCATTAGTGTGGGCCTGGTAGTTGGTACATTTTTTCATATTTGTCACCCTACTTTTAAATTGATTTCTACAGATGGTTGCTAAAGACAATTGCATATAGAAATAAATTTATATTGAACGATCAATTTAATCAAACTGCCAATGATATTTTTTTATCGGTTATGTAACATGCATGGAGAGGCGGGCACGGCGAGGGTCGGTGGCTGCCGGCGCTAGGGCAGCGAGGGGCTGTGTAGAGGAGGCGGCGGCTAGGGCTAGGGCAGTGGCAGCGTGCAGCATGGCGCAGGAGAGGAGAGGGCGGCGGGCTGAGAAAAGAGAGAGAAAGAGTGCTTTTGTCCAACTATTACTTGATTGATGTGGTTACAATCCCTATTATTTATAGTCCCTATTGGACTTAGCTTACAAGTAAAGTGAGGAAATCCTAATCTAACACGGATTCTCCTTTCCATCTGACAACCTTATTCTTTAAAAGACTAGTACTAGACTAGGTAACTTTGCAAGGTCGTGGAAGGAAGTTGGCGGCGTGATGGCGGCGCCTTTGGGGGCGCACACAGCCACGCCTTGCCCTAGGGCAAGCCACGGGGCCTGCCGAGGGTGGTGGTGCCCCCCGAACGGGCCTCTTCCGACCCGTTCCTACCATCGACGGTCACTGCCCGTGTTGGGCGTGTGACAGGTGACATGGTCACTGTTGGTAGGAATGCCTTGTTTTCACTATTCTTTGATGTTTGCGGTCCAACACAAGACCATTGACCGTTGAAATCAATTTTTTTCCTGCTAGTAGAAATAGTTTTTTTTTTCCTTGTGTGCTTGTATGGCTTGATAACGTGGGTATAGGTGATGGGATGTACTCCCCGTTTCTAAAGTACAAGATGTCATAGTAAAAACTATAAATCTAGAAATGTTGTAACATCTTATAATTTAGGAAGAGGAAGTATTTTATTAATAGGTATACAATCATAAACTTTAACGGCTGCTTTGAAATAGTATACATTTTTGTGGATGAAGTATTTTATTAATAGGTATAAAATGATAAACTTAAGCAACTACTTTGGAATATTATGCATTTTTGTGGTAGCACCCATATATATAGCTACTCATAATTTGTTGACTTAGCTGTTGGTCAAAGGATAATCTGATAAAAATCAAAATACACCTTATAAGGAGATGAGCAAGAAGAGTAGCCATAGGGCTGGATAACAAGCTAGCTTGGCTCGGCTAATTTTGGTTCTTTAAGATAACGAGCTAGCTCGACTCGGCTCGTTATCTTAACGAGCCAGAAAGCCGGCTTTCGGCTCGGCTCGTTTAAAAAAGCTCAAGCTGACTCGTTAAGCTCGAGAGCCAGATATAAAAAGATATATAAAATATAATATTTGCATTTATCTAGAGTTTAAGAATAGTAATAATACAAAAAGTAATACATTAAATTGTTTTAGTGCTAATATACATCCAGGTATAATAATATATTATAGTATTACACTATATTTCCATGGTCCATACTCTATAGTAAGCATAATTCCAAAGTTTATAGGGAATGGACCAATCATCAATCAATTATAAAGCGAAAGACATAAAGTAATATAAAACTAATATAAATTTTGTCATTGTTTTTCTTGAAGCATAACTCATTTGGCTCGCGAACTGGCTAGAGTTGGCTCATTATAGCTAACGAGCTAAAATCTTGGCTCGACTCGGCCCGAGCCGAGCCAGCCATGAGCGAACGAACTAACGAGCTTCGAGTTTTTCATCCAACCCTGTAGCCAACAATATACTGCACCTATTTGTAGACATGGCATATTAGCAATAGCAGCCATAAATAAATACATTCTGAATTCCAATGTACTCTGTCAGGATTGGTCAGAATTGATTATTTCTCAAGTTCTTTAATTTCCTGATAATTTTGCTTTTGGATCTAGCCTATTTAAGCAAGCACCCTCAAAACGAACGAACATCGAGAAACCAATTAGTCTCTAACTGTCTCTTAACCATCTAGACATATACCAAGAACACACCAACCAATCCTCATAGAGATGGGCACCAAGAAGACTCAGGTTCTCGCCGTTGTGCTGCTGCTGATGGCCCTCCTCGCCGCGGTCGCATCGGCAGGAAGGGGCAGCTACACGCTGCTGAGCATTCCCCCGCTGCTGGATGCGAAAGTTTGGCAACCACTATGCTACTCAGTTGGAGCCTGTTCAGATAGGTTGTGCAAGAGGTCCTACCACTGCGGCGCAAAATCTAAAGGGTATTGCCAGATCTCTGGCCTCAACGTCCAGTGCTGCTGTACTCCACGACCACCGATCGCCGCCTCCGCCAATGACCACTCGCTTGTTCATTGACCTGTTGCTTTTGCTTGATGCATGGTTGACCGATTGATTCTTCTATAAATAAATAAATAAATAAAAAGATAAATAACCCGAGCAGTTGCGTGTGGTTAGACTTATGTGAGATGGCTTGATGTCTGGCCTTCTTTTGTTGAGTTGAGGCATGCATTTCCCGGGGGTTTTTTTCTTGCTTGTTAGGTCAGAAGTTACTACATTATTAAAGGAATGTTTGGATTAGCTGTACATCATAAAATTCATCTAAAGAAACCTGTAGTCGACCACTGATGGCCGTTTTGACTACTCCCTTCGTCCCCAAAATATTTGTCGCTTCGAGAAACAATTGTCAGCAATTTTTATAAATAATAAATATCATCAATTAATATCTTAATTAGTATCATTGGAAAGATATTTGAATCTAGTTTATTAAATAAATTTATTTAGAGATACAAATATTATACATATTTTCTATAAAAACA
This sequence comes from Chrysopogon serrulatus, assembly GCA_015844335.1. Lineage (NCBI taxonomy): Eukaryota > Viridiplantae > Streptophyta > Magnoliopsida > Poales > Poaceae > Chrysopogon > Chrysopogon serrulatus. The sequence goes on from JADLZL010008058.1 coordinate 37,241, forward strand.
GGTCAAACTTGTAGCACAAAAACAAAAAAATGACACTTATTTTTGTACGGAGAGAGTAAGTGGGAGAAAAAGCACAACCTTCTCATGAACATCATCGTAGTATTGAAGAATTTATTGAGGCACATAAAAGAATCATGGACAATCAAACACATCATCAGCTACAAGAAGACCGTATTGAGCACCTATGGCAGCATGAATAGATATTAGTTGTTTTCAATTCCCAAATATTTGATTCATGTAAATATTGTTGGATCAATATATTTGTTTGGAACCTAAATAATCTCTGTACTTCTGCAACAGTCTATTAGTCCCACCAATCTGTTGTAACATATTTTTAGTAGCATGTTTGTTGTAGTTGAGAAGTTTTTTTTTTTATTTAAAACTATAGTCCCAAAATATTGGTTTAAGTTTATAGATTTTGATATTTAAAGTTTAAAGTTTTCAAATACTCCCTCCGTCCCAAAAAAGATGACATTTTGGGTGTTCGTGCCACAAGTTTGACTTGATTTACAAAAAAATACGTACAATATTTATATCTCCAAATAAATTTGTTAAAAAAACTAGATCTAAAGATCTTTTTTGATAATACTAATTATGATACTAATCGATGATATTTATTAGGAAAAAGTCTACATAACCCCCGAACTATCAAGCATGGTCTATTTCACCCTCCAAACTATAAAACGGTCTATTTTACCCCTCAACTTTCCAAAACCGTCTATTTTACCCCTTAGGAGGTTTTTAACGTGGTTTTGCTACAGTAAAACTAGTTTTTCTTTTTTTATTTATTTTTGCTGAATCTTTGAAAAATCATAGTAAATCATAGAAAAATCATAAAAAAGGAAAATCCAATTTTATTGAACTGCACATGAGTATATCTACATAGTGAATATATATTATGATATGCTTTAGTACAAAGTTTTTATTGTTGGTTTACAGTGAACAAATCTAAATTTTTTATAGCAAAAACTTTAAAACTATAGTCCCAAAATATTTAAGTTTATAGATTTTGATATTTAAAGTTTAAAGTTTTCAAATAACCTTGATATTGACATGGTCTATCCAAAATTGTAGTTCTCAATACAATCTGTAACTTTGTGGTTGAAAATGTTTTAAAGTTGTTTAGAGTCCCAAATATAAGTTTTAATTTCTAAACGACTTTGAATGTTCACATGCACATAGTTAGTACCAAAGTTGTATTGAAACACTTGATCCATATGCTTACGGTTGATAAGTTTTTTATTGGAAGTTTTTCAGTGTTTGAAATTTTTTTCTTTAATTTGACATATTTTGATATTCAAATTTTTTGAAAAATTCAAACAATCTCGGATGGCATCATGTCCTATACTGAAGTTGTAGTGCTTAACAAGATTTACAACTTTGTAGTTGATACTTTTGTTATTTGAGGGCATATTGGGTTCCTTTAGTCATTGGTTTGAAGTTTAGTTACTCTTTAGTCCCCTATTAGTCAGCCCGTTTGGTATTTTAGAAACTAGAAGGAACTAAAGTTTAGTCACCCCAAACCAAAAACAAGTTTGCCATTAATAAAAGATTATAAAATATATACAAAAAAAATTTACAATCCTGTACATATATACTCACAATTGAGTGTGTGGTGTAGCGGTAAGGAGTTGTTATCGGTGTGGATTTGGCTATCCGACCGCCTCTGTAAATGGGTATCCATTAATTGATTCCAATCACTCCTATTATGGCAATTAGAAGTTAGAGGTTTATTAGTTGTCCGAAGACATCATTATTGTGGAGCCTACTGACTCACTATTATAAAAAAATGCTATCCGACTGTCTCTAATTATTCATCATTTGCAACGGCAATTATAAATATCTGAGACAGACGTTTTGTTATTATGAATAAACTTTTTAAATAAAATGAATGGTCAAAACAGTGTCTTTGAAAAGTGAAAAACGATGCTGTCTAGGATGGGCGAAGGGAGAAGAGAGACTGAAAGTGTTGTCAAGCACTTCCAAGGCATGATTTATTTTTATAGAGCCTAGTGGTCTGCATCTGCTTTCGGCCTTGATCCAGCTGGGGAGGGTAATCCTCCGGTCCGGCTCAGGCATGCTTAATCTTGGAGTCAACGGTTGGATGGAAACCCAGTGAGACCCTGCGGCTTCATCCAGCTGGGGGAAGGGAAAGGAAGAGATAGTCCATCCGATCCGGCTCCACTGGTTCAGGCATGCTTAATCTGAGAAGGTTAGTACTAATACATCCTCGACGAACCGTCTTGATCGGCGGCGGCACGGGCAATGCCGCCACCATCTCTCCTCATCTCCCTCCCCTCGCCGCCGTCCGAGCTCACCCGGCCGGCGGCAATAAAGGCGGCGGGGCCTCTTTCCCATGGGCTATTTGGAACGGAAATTGCGGCTTCATCCAGCTGGGGGGAAGGGAAAGGAAGAGATAGTCCATCCGATCCGGCTCCACTGGTTCAGGCATGCTTTAATCTGAAAATGAATGGTAATCCTCGACGTGTCTTGATCGGCTTTGAACGGCAATGCCGCCACCGATTTGGACTAGGAACCGTCTTGATCGGCGGCTGAAAGTGTTGTCAAGCGGCCTCCACCAATGATTTATTTTTTATAGAGCCTAGTTGTGGTTGCATCTGCTTTCCTCCCTTGATCCCTGGGCGGGGTAATCCCCGGTCGGCAGGCATTGGCTATTCAGGTCAACGGTTTGCCATGCCATGAGACCCTGCGGCTTCATCCAGCTGGGCAACCGGACGTGCCCGATAGTCCATCCGGGGCGGCGGCCGGGTGGTTGGTGATGCGGCGACTGCAAGGTTCAGGCTAAGGATCACCTCCGAAGCGCTGCCGGTGTCGGGAGCGCTTGGCAGGCTGCCGCCACGCCGGGGGACGGGCGCGCGTCTAGGCCATGCGGCGAGGTCGCCGCCGTGGCGAGCGGCTCACGCGTGCCGGCGGCAATATTTGGCCGGGCGACCTCTTTCCCGGAGGCTATCCCCGGGATGGATGATGGATTGACGCCAACCGCCTGCTGCAGACCACTGTTTCTTCGGTCGGGCAACGGGCTAATGCCGTGAGCGGTGGCGGCGTGATGGACATTGGGCATCGGGTGACTACCCTGGTGACCGAAACGCACCTTGACGGTGATGGCACTCATAACTAGCCTTGCAGCCGGGGACGGCGGATACATGGGTTTGCGCCCCGGAGGACCATGCGTCGTCGACTAAATGGGTCATGAATGGGATGACCCTCATTTTGGCGCAATCTCGAATTCAAAGGCCGACCTCCTTACTGTGGCAATGTTTGTGGGGGCTTTCCAGCCTATGCGTTGATATGTGCATGAGACCATGTATTTGTAGTGGACTATTTGTTGTTTCGTTGTTGTGGTTTCAGGCCGATGACTTTTATTTTGCACCGTGGTGTTTGGTTACTATGACTTTTTGGTTCTTGCATTAACAGTCGAAAATTTTAATTTTAGCAAAAAAAAAAAGAAACTTGTAGACCGGTACCGGAGGCCAGGTTTATACCGCCGGTTTACCGAAACCGGCCGGCTCCTGTTCGGTTTGCTCAAACGGTAATGAAAACCCTGGACCCTGCGGCTTCATCCAGCTGGGGAAGGGAAGGGGAAGAGATAGTCCATCCGATCCGGCTCCACTGGTTCAGGCATGCTTAATCTGGAGAAGGTTAGTACTAATACATCCTCGACGAACCGTCTTGATCGGCGGCGGCACGGGCAATGCCGCCACCAACCCTCTCGCTCCTCATCTCTCCCCCCTCGCCGCCGTCCGAGCTCACCCGGCCGGCGGCAATAAAGGCGGCGGCGGGGCCTCTTTCCCATGGGCTATCCCCCGCGCCCCCCGCACCCCTCAGGCTTGTCGTCGGCTTGGGCATTGGGCGGACGTGGCCGTGCTCCATGGACATTGGGCGGCGGCGTGACGGCTTTTGCGGCGACTGCAAGAGTTCAGGCCGTACCTCTCGCTGCCGGTGACGGGAGCGCACAGCAGGCTGGAGCCACGCCGGGGGACGGCGGATCCGGAGTCTCTAGCAACCGGATCTGCCCAGAGATGTGCTTCCGTGGCGCTGGAGGCGCTGTGGCTGGGCTCCGGTGTGGTGTGGTGATGACGGCACGGAGGCGGTGGGAGGCCGCTCTTGCATAGGTTGCGCGGGCACAGCGCCTGCGCAGAGGCCAGGTGTGTGCAGCGGTCGCACACCAACGGTGCGAATGCCGCGCGTGAGCGGTGGCGGCGTGGTGGCCGCGCATGGAAATTAAACGCCCTTGACTGGTGATGGCAACTATAACTATTTGCAGCCTAGCCTATGGGAAGTCGGAGCTACTGCACCGAGGTTAACGTTAACGAGCTTGGCATCGATGACTAGCAGCTATGTTTGGTTAACGAGCTTGGCATCGATGACTTGCAGCTATGTTTGGTTACTGTGGCAGTGGTTTGCAAGGAGAAACTTGTAGACCTTTGGACTTGGTGGCATCTTGGTGCTTGAGGAGCTCCGTCGCTTGTCATAGCTGTATACATGGTGTAGTCATAGTAGTGGTCGTATGTTGTATGGTTTTCAGGCCTGGTTTTCCTTATAAACTGGGTCAATTCTCTTCTTATTAATATATACCGGAACAATATGTTCTCAGATCTTAGAGTTCGTAGCCTTTTCCTGTATCAGAAACCTTGGCTTGCACCGTGGTGCTTGTTTGGACTACTTAATTCTGCTAACAGTTAAGACTTCTTTTTTACATTGGTTTATATATCAGGTATAAAGCACAAAAAGAGATCCTCTCATCTATTGCCGAGACTGTCCAGTAGTCTCTCGTGTTCTTGTGGTTGCTTGCTGGGATCTGCCTTGGCTCAGAACGAGCCTGAGCCAAATGATATGATTCTTCACTTCTCCTTCTGGCTCGAAGTTTTAGGTCAGTATTGGGTACAGTGATTCAATTTAGCAGGTCCAATTTATCATATGACAGAGCTTTAATTTGGACTAGATTTAGATCCAATTGAGTAATAATACCTCCTTTTTATACATTCATTTACTGTGTGTGTAGCTTGTTCTACTCATCGGCACCATAGAGCATAGAGTAGTGATGCTTTGCCTGTTTTTGCACCTGCAGATTCTTTGTAATGGGAAATAAAACTGGTAAGCTTGTCTTCAGTGAGCTAAAATCCACAGAGTTTAGTTTATTGGAGAACACTCTAGTACAGGATCATTGTGCAATCCCGACTTGTGTACCATTGGATTTTCTGAAGGCCATCACGAATGATTTCTCCAAGGAGCAAGAGCTAGGAAGAGGTGGGTTCGGAGTTGTTTATAAGGTATATATCTATTATACCTCTCTGTATTGGTGTATCTTCCTTTCTTCTTCACTTGTATGACTAAATTCTCTAATATATGTGGATGGTACAGGGCCTCCTTAAAAATGGGAAGGCGATAGCTGTGAAGAAGCTTTCTGATATGAACCTAGAGGACGATCAGTTCCATAATGAAGTTACTTATCTTTTCGGGTTGAAGCACAAAAATATTGTCCAGCTAAAAGGTTATTGTGCTGAATCACGGTGGGAAGCGATCAAATTACACAGGAAATATGTCATGGCTGAGTCTCGGAAAAGGCTGCTGTGCTTTGAGTGTATAAATAATAAGAGCCTTGATAAGCACCTTTCTGGTATGATAATATAAAAACATTTATAAGTTTACGAATGCAATTATATTACTTGTATTCTTTTTTTGAGAACTGGTTGAATTTCTTCTGATGGAAACTCCGATAGTTCCAGTCTTTGACTTATCATAGGTATAGGTGTATTTCCCCAATTTATTCTAGGAAGGAAGGACTGATATATCATATATACGTAGCTGGGGTTTCTTTATAGTGGTCAAAGTATGTGCCCACCGCCCAAGCTATCTAATACTAGATCTACAGATTTGTTTAGAGATGTGCTAGGAGGCTGGTGCGTGGGTGTGTATGGGCATGAGTATGGTGCATCCATGAACTGTTTAATTGTGTCCAACAACATTTTGTCTAAAACAGTTATTTTGTTAACTTTTCTCTTTAGATATCGCTGCAGCAGTGCCAGAACTACAAGTGGGTGATCTCATGAATTTGTTCATTTGAATGTTCCTATACAGCTGAATCTCATGGGGTTGAGTGGCATATGAGATATGAGATTATTAAAGGAGTTTGCCATGGTTTGCATTATCTTCACACAGAATGCCAAATTGTTCATTTGGACCTTAAGCCTGAGAATATATTGCTGGATGACAATATGGAGCCAAAAATTTCAGATTTTGGTATGTCCAGGCTGTTTGGCCTACAACAATCCAAAATTATCACCAAAACTTGTGGAGGAACACTGTAAGTTAAATAGTTTCATTTTCAGAGTGGCATATATATGAAACTTCTTGTGTATGATTTTCTCCTATTTGAGTACAATCTTTTTCTTTACTTTTGTTAGCAAAAAACTTCTCAACACTGTAAGACTTGACTGTGTGGTTGCAAAGGCCTGAGTTTTTTCCACTTTCGAAGAAAATATGAACCTTCTTTTGTAGTCACCTGACCATGTATTCTCTTGTTGCAATGCAGTGGATACATGGCACCTGAATACTTACTAAAAGGGCTGATTTCAGTTAAGGCAGACATATTCAGTTTGGGCGTTATAATTATAGAACTGATGACTGGAGGCAGGGGATTATCCCACTTGTGAGAAATCTTGCGAGCAATTTACTGTCAATGTAAAGAGTCCTTTCCATATTTCTCACACCAAAGAAAGATATATCATTGCATCTTCAAATATATGTTGACACATGATTACTATATATACTGCCAACAGGTGGTTGGACGCTGGAAGAAGAGGTTGGAGGAGGCAGGAAGGTATATACCCTTGGAAAAATATGTTGACCAAGTAGAGGTGTGCATCTTGATAGGACTGTCGTGTGTCGATGCTGACCCAAATAAAAGGCCCACGACACTGGATATCATTGAAAAGCTTACCAAAGTTGATATTACCAACACTGACAGAGGGACACCTGAAAGTACAGAGGCAAGAGTGTTTACAGGTCACCCCCTCCCAGCAACTAGATCATTTCTTGAAAGGTTCCGCCGGACCGTCATGATAGGGATGCTGAAGCAGGCCCTGAGAATCCAGGACGTATCGGAGTTGGAGCAGCTCCTGACCCAGGAGGTGCTGCGGGGGAGCTCCATAAAATCGGCACGAATGCTGCGGAAATAGATCGCTCTGAGAGGCTCCACGCGAACATCACCATGGCCACACTGGTGCAGGCGCTGCGTTCCTTGAACTTGGATCCATCGGTGTCGCTGCGTATGGAGGTGCTGTTCTTGGCTCTCGAGAATATGCGTGGGAAAAACAACGCAAGGCAAAGGCGAAGTGAGGACCTACCGCTGAAGGAGCGGCCAGAGCAGACCCGGCCGATGCTCGAGGATGGCGCCAGGGTCGGTGATGAGGACCACATGCCTTCGGTGTCGGTGCAGCCTGAAGACTGGGAGGCCTTGCAACGACCGGGCGAGGTCCAGGTTCTGTCGTCTATGCAGTCTGAGGTCAGTGACAGATCGAGGATTTCAGAGCTGCGCAGTATAACGTCTAAACCGAAGTTGTCTAAGGTACGCGCCAGCTCACCGGTGTGTGTGTCAGCAGTATGGTTGGCGGCTGGCATAGGATTCCTGTGTGGATTTACCTTAGGAGAAATGAGGGGATTAAGGCGGGCGAGGGTGATGAACGCACGTGGTGTTAATGTGCCCACATCACATGGAATGGCAATGGCAAGAAAATGTCACTGCGGTGAACCGAGGCATGCCTAGTCATGCGTACTCTATACTTACACATTCTGCATTAGAAAAAAGTGAGTTGTGTATCGTGGGCTGAGGAAGGAAGCTGAGGGGATTGATTTTTAAGAGTGTTTCTGTTTTCCTATATATCAGTACGTGCAGTTTGAAATTGGGATGTTGTTGGGCGTAGAAAGAAACCAAGGTAGAGTACTAGGACTGTTGTATGGCTGAGCAGACTAGCAATTGTATTTGACAATGTATTGCAATGTAGTAAAGGGTATATATACTTGGTATTTTTCCAGAAATTTTGGGGGTACAGTTGTAGCCCATGCACCTATTGTGGATCTGCCCCTTGATGCCATGACTTTTATTCATCTTAAAAGAAACTTTTGTACGTTTGAAATGTACTGATATTTAGAGGCCGTGAAAAATTAGTACTTTGGTTCATGACTATAAGTTTCCACGACAATGAAACATGTGTGTGGTTCGTGCCGTAACTATGATGTGCCAAATTTTGGTTGGGGTGTAAACGGATCTGATATGGTTGGATACCTGCGGACGTGAATACGGGTAGGTACATTTAAGTTTTGAGATATGGATACTGTACAGGTTTCAATACAACGAATTTCATACGGGTACTCTTCGGTTGGTTAGAAAATATATGTACCGTTTACACCCTGTTCGCAGCCATATATGCACCATATATCGAAGTTCTATTTGGTGCCAAACTCTAATCTTAGTTATGGCAAAGCTAGTTAATTTTTTTGAAAGGATCAGAGGAGGGGTTTTTTTTTTTTTTTTTTTTTTTTTTGCGGACTTATCAGAGGAGGGGTTTTAGCCCCTCATTATCAACAAACCGGCCTTTGTTAAGGATCTGACAATAGAAGTTTTCTTTCACTGCTTGGCCATCACAGTAGTGACAAGCCACTGCCTCCGTTGTCCCTTGCATGTGGGGTCGCAGTGTAAGAGACACAAACCACCACTGGAGGAGGAGGACCCACATCCACATTTGACAATGTGAGCTCTCCCCTTCCTCCCAACTTCCATGGCCGCCGGGCGCCGGCCCGCCGCCTCGCTCTCCGCGGCTCCGCCTCTTCTGTTCGCTCTGTTCTGCATTGCCTCCGTTCTCTCCGACCCTGGGTTCTTCTGGATGAGTGGATCCAAAACCACCTCCGGCCGATTCAGCCCCATTCCCATCCTAAACCCGCCGCATGGTATGGTATCTCCTGCCCCGCAGGCCGCCGCCGCCGGCTCCCACCACCACCGGACACCGGTCCCGCAGCCAAGGCTGGTTCTTCAGTTGACCAATGCAGCACCAGCACATGGGTGCGAATGCCTCCTGCCGCGCTCGAGCTGCCGCTCCGCGGGCCCTCCGACGAGCAGGTGGGCCCCGCACGGACGGAACTCCTGCAGTTCCAGCTCTGAAGTCGAAAGATCTCTTTCTCATGATTGTTTGATGCGCAGGTGATTATTATTATGTCAAGGCCAGTACGGTGGAGTTCGAGCGCGGAGGAGACGGTCGCCGAGACGCCGACGTTCAGGGCTGCTACTTGCTGAATTTTCAGCATCTTGTTCAGGGGTCTCATTCCTTTTGTCTTACAGCTTACTGCTGTTCTCGGGTGTGGTGTGCTTCTCCTGAAAAAGAAGAAATAAGAAAGATCGACTGTACTTATTTGGACAGATCGGCTGGACTTTACTTATTTGGCAGCTGCAGCTGCTGTGGCTGCATATATGTGCACTAATTTACAGGATCTCTTAGTTTGAATTCTCTGACTGAAGGATTATGCTAGCTGCTATTTTAGAATAATTTATGCTAGCTGCTATTCCCAGAGTTTACAAGGTATGGTTTTCTGCAGCTTCATGGGGGGCTTCGGTGGCTGCGACAGTCTATCACTCCTAATCGACTCATTGGTCGTTTCAATCTCCATACGTCGCTACTGCCTTTGTTGGTCTGCTTTGGTGGTGCAGTTTTCTGGTTACTGAACATGTGTTGAGCCAGCAATCGTGGACACACATGGGCATGCATCCAGCAGGGAATTCTTCATGGTTACACATTACAGAGTGGGGTGTCAATACACATTTGGGCCTGATGTTGATCGATTTAAACGTTTGGTTCCATCCTTGGATAAGTCCATTGTTGTTACATAGCTGCTGTACAAATACTGCATTTGTTTGATGTTTCTACATATAACTTGGTTGTGATGGGCTTTTGCTCATACCAAAGCTAGTTCCTATCTGTGGACGATGACAACTGTGTTTGCTTTTTGGGCTCTCAAAAGCAAGCGCGCCTGCAAACAGCGACCATCGGCATTGTTGGAGCGAGCTAAGTCTTGGGAGCTGTTAATTCAGGATTGAACATTGGATAAGGAGAGGTGGCAGAGGAACTGAATCTGTGTCCCATCTCTCTGATCTTAATTGGTGTTCTTAACCGTATCTCTAATTGCAAACCGTCTGATCGTGTTCAAGGGAAGGATTGCACCCCTGGCCAGAGGCACCTGCTGAGATAGAGCCTGCCTGGGGCGCACCGCCAATAAGCTGTAGTGATACCTCGAGCTTGCCTCCGGCAAGTGCTGCCACCTCGTCAAGGAGACCCGTGGCTGGATAATTAGTCCACGCAGAGATTGATCAAGAAGCAGAGAGAAATGGGCATAACCATATCCATTGGGCATACCCATGGGGATTAGTAAAATTAGTGACTGGATATGCGTAAATTCTGGATTTGATTAAAGTTATCCATGGTTTTGTCTGCCCCTAGTACTACATCTGTGTGGACAAACAGTCTGATCAACCATAACAGTTGACAAGTCAGAATGAGCTACCAATGAGCACCAACTCCAACAATTAGCTAGCCAAAAATCATTGACAAATCTTCCATTGAAAAGGAATAATCTCATTAGCCTATGCAAGAGATGTAAGGCGAAAGGATACAAGACCAGACACTAATAAAATAAAGGTTTATTCTGGTCACTTGGTCAATCGTACTGCTAAATAAATCTTGCCATTGCTTTCTGCTTGGTCTCACTCTTTTCACTGCTGTTGGTAGCGTGGTTGCCCAGACATAGTCATTGAAAAGGTCAAGATGGTCATATTAATTGTAATAGCATCGGTTCCAGGCCCACATTGTGAAGACATTATTTTTGTTGGTCTTCGTTCCACGAAACTGCAATAAAACACATCTATTGTTGGTTGTTGTTCTAAGGCCTTGCACCATCTTTGCTCCAGCAGAAGCAACTCCTCCACTCTGCCTTGAGGTTTGACAGTGGCTCCAGCAGGGGCTTGATCTGCAGCACATGCTTGTTTAGGTTCACCATATTCAGGTACCATATTTGGTTAGTTCACAGTTTGTTCAATGTTGTTTCCAAAGTTCAGACTGTTTGATCAGAATGCAATTCTCTGAAAATTGAATTGGTTCTGTGAGATTTAGGTCTGGTGGTCACGAGCTTAAACTTGTGACTCTATATATAAGCAAGTCAAGCAAACACACACAACTACCATGGCAGAGGCTGTTGTTGGAGTGCTGATTGGCAAGCTAGGTACAACCTTGGCAAAAGAAACAGCACCCTACTGTGCATCGTTGCTTTGTAGGGAAGCTTCTGGCCTCAAGGGTCTGTTTAGGGAGATCCACAAAGCTGAGAGGGAGTTAGAGAGCATGAAGGCATACTTGCGTGAGTCAGAGAACTTCAAGGATATTGATGAGACAAGGGGCATCTTCATCAAGAATATCCGCGAACTCTCTTTCCGTATCGAGGATGTCATTGACGAGTTTATATACAAGCTTGAGGATGAGAAGCATGGAGGATTTGCAGCCAAGATGAAGAGGATCAAGCATGTCAAGGTTTGGTTCCGTCTAGCTCACAACCTCCATGATATCAATATCGAGCTTGAGGCTGCTAAAAACAGAAGGGACTATTATGCCACACCAGCAGGAATGGGAAGACACGTTAGAAGCAGCGACCATTATGCTAGATCTACTGGTCAAACTATGTGTTTTGCAAGGGATGAGGATCTGGTGGGTATTGAGGATAATGCAGAAAAGCTAAAGCTGTGCCTACTAGGTGATTTGGAAGAAAATAACAAAAAAATTGTTACAGTATGGGGTATGGGTGGAGTCGGTAAAACTACCTTGGTTAATCATGTCTATAAGATTGTGAAATTGGATTTTGATGCTTCTGCATGGGTAACTGTGTCGATGAATTACCAAATTGATGACTTACTGAAGAAGATTGCTAGAGAATTTGGTATCCCATTTGATGCTAGCAGCGTGGAAATGACAAATCTAGTCTTGGCCGTCCGTGGTTATCTTGATGGTAAAAGGTACATCTTAGTTTTGGATGATGTATGGGAAAATGATGTGTGGATTAGTATCATGGATGTCTTCCCTAGTAATTGTATCAGTAGGTTTATTTTCACAACAAGGAAATATGAAGTCGCATCGTTTGCAACTGAGAAATGTGTGATTAAGGTGGAGCCACTTGGAGAAAATAACTCTTGGAAGTTGTTTTGCAAGCTAGCTTTTAGGAACAATGGTAACAACATGTGCCCACTAGAGTTAAAGGATCTGACCATAAAGTTCATACAAAAATGTGAAGGTTTGCCTATCGCTATTACATGGATAGCTCGCCTACTTTCTTACAAACAGCCAACTACCTCTGTCTGGAAAAATGTGCATGATGAGTTAGTGTTGCAGTCAACTAAAAATGTGATCCCTGGTATTGATGTTATTTTAAAAGTAAGCCTGGAGGACCTTACATATGAGTTAAAGAACTGCTTCTTACATTGTACAATATTCCCTGAGGATTATTTATTGAAGAGGAAGAGGTTAATAAGGCACTGGATCACTGCTGGATTCATCAGGGAAGTAGAGAACAAAACATTGGAAGAAGTCGCTGAGGGCTACCTGAATGAGCTTGTAAACCGAAGTTTACTAGAAGTTGTGAAGAAGAATGAGTTTGGACGAGTGAAACATTGTCGAATGCATGATATGGTCTACCTTGTTGCCCTTGACAAGGCAAAGGAGGAATGCTTTGGTAAAGTTTACAAGGGCCAAGAGACATTTTCATTGGATAGCACACGTCGATTGTCTATACAGAGCACTGGTAGTAAAATATCACATGAGTCCTATTCAAATTCAATGAAAAAATATCAATCTAGTGCAACACATCTACGTGCAATCTATGCTTTCACGAGTCATGTCGATATTGATATGCTGAGGCCTGTCATTGCATCTTCACACTTGCTGTCAACATTGGATCTGGAAGGTTGTCAAATCAAAAAGTTACCTAATGAAGTTTTCGACTTGTTTAACCTGCGGTTTTTGGGTCTTAGATATACTGGTATTGAAATTTTACCTGAGGCAATAGAAAGATTACAAAACTTAGAAGTACTTGATGCATTGTTTACTCCTCTCTCCTCTTTCCCCAATGGTGTAGGAAAACTAAAGAGGCTTTGGTTCCTGTACGCATGTACACTGCATAAGGGACCTAATCTTCTATGGTATGGTGGAATTAAAGTGCCTAGGACCATAACGAACTTAACTGGGCTTCATAATCTGGAAACAATTGAAGCAAGCTTAGAGACTTTATCCGATGTTGCATCTTTGACAGAGCTAAGAGCATTTTCTGTTTGCAATGTGAAAAGGGAGCACGCTTCAAACCTGTGTAAGGCTGTAAAGAACATGATCCATCTGGTCCATTTGACAATTGCAACATCAGACAATGAAAATCAAGTATTACCACTGGAAGCACTTGATTTGCCAGGATCTCTTTCAAAACTTGTGCTGCAAGGTTGTCTCCAAAAAAGGAACGGATGCCTCAGATTATCTCATCCTGGTTGCAGCTCAAAAGTCTCACTAAATTGTCTCTGATATCCTCCAAACTTGATGAAGTCTCATTTTCTAGTCTCATGGAGTTACGTGATTTACGCTATCTTGAACTGGTTCAGGCTTATGTTGGAAAGAAACTGTACTTCTCTGAATCGTCGTTTCCTAGACTCCAACGGCTAGCAATATTCAGTGCTACACAGCTTAACCAAGTGCAAATAGAAGAAAGTGCACTGGAAAACCTTGAAGAGCTAAGGTTCAACAACTGCCCAAATTTGGAGTGCATACCTCAAGGTATTGAGTACCTCACAGCACTTGAAGAATTATATTTGGAAAATATCGCGGAGGAGCTTGTAGAGAAGCTTATTAAGCAAGACAGTGGAGTAAAAGATTTCAACAAAGAACTTGCAAAGATTAGCCACATTAAATTGATTTTTGTTATGTCAACTGAGAAAAAGTATCGGAAAAGAATTGTTCCATTATGAGTTTAAGAACTCGCAGGATAAAGGGTTGGATGCTATTTCCATACGATGTACAAGGTATGCATTTTGTGCGGTTTCTTATTTACTGGGTAAGCAGTAACATGTGGTAATCCTGAGTGTTTGGTCCGTCCTTTTTTTCCCTTCAGGTTGCTGCGGCGTCAGGTAATTCGCTTAAGGGAACATTCCATGCGTCAATGCCAAGGGTTGTAATTGATTATATGGTCCGGTTTCCATTTAATATGTTTCAAAACTTTTAGTTGTTGATGAGAACCTCCGTGGTTGAAACTTGTAATAAACCTGGGCAGTTAGGGATTTTTATTGCTTTGCATTGGATTCATGTACTTCACGTTTAATTTTGATTGGTTTCGGTTCAAGCACTGTTGTATACTTAATGGTTATTGCAGAGGACAAAATGATTTCCTTTTTGCTAAAAGGAAAATACTTCAGGTTGAGGCACCTGGCAAGGTTTTTTTTTTTTTTTTTTTTTTTTTTTTGGAGGTATCTGGCAAAGTTATTGTGTGGTGAATTTCCATATCTGAACTGATTTTTGAGGATGCAGGAAAGAGCTTTTGATAAGTGATCGGATATTGATAAATCTAATCCAACCACCGATGCATGATAGGACATGGATTTTTAAAATAAAGGATACGGGTTATCTGATATATTAGTGCAGATTATCTGAAATCCAAAAAGGATTATCCAATAACTTTCTTGACCAATAACATAATTTAACAACTTTTCATGGCCAAACATAACACAAACACAGCCAAATAGTTTATAGAGTTATGCTCAATATTTAGACCTTAAAAAATAGATGCACAAATCTCAAAGCATCGATGCAATTTTTTTAAGTGTCTCGGGCTCTGGGCCGACCCTGCCCGATCCCAGTGACCCAACCCATGACGTGCCCCCCGCCCATGCCCAGTCTGTGCAGACGACACGTACATGGTGGTGGCTGGGAGCATCGGCGGCGGCGGGGGTGTGCGATGTGCCATGTCGAGCTTCCCCCGCCCGGCTCATCGAGGATCCATTCCATGCGCATTTAGATGAACGAAAGAGAGGGCGATGGCGGCGGCGGCGGCAGTCCAGCATTGAATTATAAATGAAAGAATCCTTCGGCATTCAGCGGGTGTGATAAAATTAAACTCATTTCGTTTCTGATGCCGGTCCCAGTGAGCGACGCGAAGACGCCGGGAGATGAAGCCGCCACAAATCAAAGACAACGAGTACTCAGTGGCAGCTTGTGATGAATTTGCGGCCAGGGGAGGACAATCAGAATGGCAGCACGTGGTGGACTCATCTGCCAATGAATATACACCTGCAGACCACGGACAAATCCAAACATCATCTGCACATGAGCCGGGGTCCCTTAGGGCTAGGGCAGGGCCATAATGCCCATTTTAAAACCCAAGATGAAATTAATTAAAATAAATCCCACGGCTGCTTTGAGATTCGTGTACAATCTTTTGGAAGAACCACCGGAGCAATTCTCTAGTTTACATATACCCAGGCAGGTGTTAGCCATCATCAAGAGCTTTCACAGCGTGCAACCAATCAATACTGAGTGTCCATAAGATGTACCTCTTCTTCTAGCAATTTGCTTCAATTTATTGGTTTGCTTTTCTAGAATACTCAAATCAGTTAGGGCCTGCTTGTTTCAAGTTTAGTCCGTTTTAATCCCTAAACTTCCAAACACCCCTTACTTTTTTGGAGGTGCTAAACTTTAGTAGCTTTAGTCAGTAAGGAGGAGCTAAAAGGGACTAAAAGGCCAAGTTGTGAGAGCACATGCACCTCTTTAATGTGCTTTTAGCCCCTTTTAGTCTCTAGAACCAAACACACTAGGACTAAACTTTAGGAACTAAACTTTAGTGACTAAAGGAAACAAACAGGCCCTTAGTCACCGTCATTTTCAAAGATAGGTGTTTTAAATTCTTAGAAAGCCATTCACCTCTAACAAATGGTCTATGTCAATGATTATTTACAGAGACGGTCCGGTCGGCATGCTCGTCGATGTAAATTGAGTAATACAGATGGACATGTAAAGATACTACTATCTATTAATGGTTCAGAAAATAAAAACAAAAAAAATAGGTGCTTATATATATTGGCTCTACATTATTGATTGGTTCAGAAAAAAAATAGGTCAGTCATTACAATTTTTGTATTAACCACTTGAACATTGAAGGTGGTGTCGAAATTTTAATTTTGAAATTCAAAATCTAAGAACTTAATACATATTCGGGACTCTAAATAACTTTAAACCAAAAACTTTTCAACTACAATTTCTGTATTGAGAACTACAAGGTTATTTGAAAATTTTGAATTTCAAAATTAAAAAAAAATAAAATGGAGAATTTTGCCACAGGACAATATAAGTGACCATTCTTTGATCTTTGGACACTCGAAAAAAATTGAGAATTGCTGAAAGACACTTTAGTTATTGACAAATTGGTTGGTGGACACCGTGTCTAAAATAATATTTTTATAAAATAGATATAAAATTATATAAGTGCCCTAAAATTATATCATAAATCCGTTAGACTCTACATGATGAGAACTATACAAGAAAAATACTATTTTGCACATAATAAAATGACTATTTTGCCTCTCTTCATAAATAGACAAATTTGAGCATAGTTAACTTTGTGTATTTATGAAGAGAGGCAACATAGTTATTTTGAATGTAAAATAATATTTTACATGCATGTGTGTAGTTTTCATCACGTAGAGTTGTCGGTGTCAAGAATGAACACCAACGAGTAATCGAAATGAGAGCACACTTATTCTCAGCGCGGATGGTTTCCCAAGTGGACACGGCGATGTGTCTTGGTTCGGGCAAATCACCCCTACGTCCAGAGTGTGAGCGGGCGGCGGCGGGTCGTGTTACTCGAGAACGAGCTTGTATGGGGTAGTACAAAAGGGGTCGAGAGAGGGAGAGTCTCCCAAGTCTCTAGATGAATCTAGGTTCGAAGTGAGTTTGTATCGTATGTGGAGTGTGAATGGAGCGATAGTCGCACACATGCTTCGTTGACCAAGTCCTCCCTTTATAGTTCGAAGGGAGGCTCATAGGAAGGGCAAGCCCGTGTGGAAATCGAGGAAGCGTGGTGAATAAGGACTTGATAGTTCGGACAGGTATCGATGGCAATCGTAGTCGACGTCACCTTTTTTTCCCTCCATGGGTCTCCTCTTTGGCATCGTGGTCCTTCAAGGTGTGCAGGGCTATGCCCGAGGATTCCGGGGTAGCGTGTTTGACGAAACAAACGAACGCCGTGGATCAAAGTTCAAATGGATCGCGGGGAGAGTAGGCTACGACGAGGCTGAACGGACAATGTTGATTCCTGACGCGCCCGGTCCCTCCTGTAGAAAGTGGCTGGCATGGCCGCCGCTAGGGTACTTCGGCCACGGTGTTGGTACAAACGGTGTTTCCTTCCCCGTGCTCCCTATTCCATCAAAGAAAATACTATTTTGCATCTAAAATGATTATTTTTGAAATTTGAGCATAGTTAACTTTTGTGTATTTATGAAGAGTCTGAACCCCGGCGCCCTTGGCGGGATTTGTACGGATGGGGATACCCCGTACCGGCGTGGTACAGGGGGATCTATACCGTATATGCCAGGGCAGAAGCGTGGGGGCAACGCAAAACCCGTGGGTTACTTGAGGGTCCCGTTTCCCACTGTTCCGGTGTGGGTGCGGTGGTGACGGCGTGTCCTCCTGCCCGCTACGGAATCGTGCAGATTCCACCGTACTATATATGCGTACGGTGGATCCGCATGATACACCTTGACCGGTATTCATAGGGACGGGTTGGTCGTCCTCCGACCCTCCTTAGCGAAAGGGGATTTGGACGAATCAGAGGTTGCCCGGAGGGTCGAGCTCCGGGTGGCGGCCTCATCCCGTGGGCCCTAGAAGGCCTTGGTTATGTAGCCGATCAGTTGTTCTGGGCCAGGAATGTCACCTTGCCCTAGGCTCGTGGGCCGGGCTGCAAGTGCGCCGATCCTTGCTTGGCAATTTTGTTTTTTAAGAGCCGTTTTAACCGGGCCCTTGGAGGACCGTGGTTTTAACCCTTGACAAGAGTCTAATGGATTTTATATCTATTTTATAAAAGTATTTTGTTGGACACAATATCCACCAAGCAATATATTAAGAACTAGAGTGTCTTTCAGCAAATCTTAACTTTTTCTAGTGTGTAGTAACAAAGAGTGATCACTTGTAGTGTCCTATGGCAAAATTCCCCAATTAAAATAATATTTTAAGGACTAAATAGTTTTAAATTTTTTTTGCTATAAAGTTATAAATCATGTCAAGAGCTACAATTTTAATGTAATCTAAACATACCAACATGTTGTGGTTACTTTATGTTTTTTATTTGGTAATTATGGAAAAATATAAACGGTTACTTGTGTTTTATAATAGCATACCGAATAATTTAGATATAAAATTAGAGAGTTAGTTCAGATTAACGTTATAACAACATGGGTGTGAAATTTATATAGATTTAAGGATTACTTTAAATTGCCTTTCAGGCATGAGTAGGTATTTTTGGGAGAAAAAAAGATGTAATATTGTATACAATATTGAATAGAATCTACCAAACTAAATGTCAGATTTTTTTATAATTAATATGATTTTTCCTGTTTTTCCAAGTTCTCCTAATATGTGTCTGATATTAACGGAGAACAAGCAAACATGTTACAGAAGAAAGTCTTTTTTTTTGCGACAGTTACAGAAGAAAGTCCATCTGCCCAGTATAAGAACTGATCCATTTCTTACTTCAATTCAAACAAAAGACACTGAAAACTTTTTTCTTGATATATTTTGTCCAGAGTTAAGAAAGCCACGCAGATAGATACATCCCTGTCTGTGGAAGAACCTTGTGGTAACTGGTCAGTCGACCGTTGAACCGATCAACTCGCAATTACCAGAAGAGTTCTACGCCGAGTCCAATAAAGTTGCCACCGCCATGTTGGACCATTGACCCGTTGAAAACACGCATGTGCCCAAAACAGCTCTATTATTGCGCTCGATCGATTGGACCTGAAAAGAGATCATGGCACCATCACGGCATGACCATCAACCATCACACAGACACACCAAATCCCACCAATGATGGGAACTGGGAGTGGCACTTGGACTCACGGCTTCCTCCTGCTCTTCTTCCTCGTCGTCCTCATCGTCGCCACCAGCAGCAGCAGCAGCCATGCCAGTGCCACCACCATCAACATCACCAACCGATGCTCCTACACCGTGTGGCCGGCCGCGACACCGGTGGGCGGCGGCACGCGGCTGGACCCAGGCAACACCTGGGTGCTCCAAGTGCCCGACAACACCCAGAACGGCCGCGTGTGGGCGCGCACCGGCTGTTCATTCGACAGCCCCGCCGGCGGCAACAAGACCTGCCAGACGGGTGACTGCGGTGGCGTGCTGGCATGCGAGGCGAGCTCCAGCGGCCGGCAACCCATGACGATGGCAGAGTTCACCACGAGTGCCGACAACGGCATGGATTTCTTCGACATCACCGTCGTCGACGGCTTCAACGTGCCCATGGACTTCCTGCCGGTGCCGGTGCCGTCGTCCAAGGGATCGTCGGGGTGCAGCAAGGGGCCACGGTGTGCTGCTGACATCACGTCGCAGTGCCCCGATGAGCTCAAGGTGCCCGGGGGTTGCCGTGGCGCGTGCGAGTCCTGCAACGGCAGCACGGTGAACAGCAACACGGTGTTCTATGTTCGGATGTGCCCCGACGTCTACAGCTACTCTCTAGATCAAGGTCCCGTTGTGTACAACTGTTCGTCAGGAACAGACTACCAGATCATCTTCTGTCCTCCCGTAGATCTTGTGTCACTGTCTTCCCCTCCACCGCCTTCACCCACTGCAAATCGAACTTCACCCACTGCAAATGGAACCAGTAGCATCATCACATCCTCACCAAAATCCAACAAAGGACCTATATTTGGTTTGGTTCTAGGTGGTTTTGTTTTTGTCATAATCTCCATCCTGTTCATCTTGGCGCTTAGACGACGATTGCAACGGCGTCAAGCGATGCAGCAGGAAGAGGAGGAAGCAGAGTTCGAGAGGTTACCAGGGATGCCCAGAAGGTTCACATTTGAGCAGCTCCAAGAAGCTACTGATCAGTTTAGGGAGAAGCTCGGGGAAGGAGGATTTGGGTCTGTTTTCAAAGGACGTTTTGGTGAGGAAGCAATCGCGGTGAAACGGTTGGATAGAGCTGGTCAGGGAAAGAGTGAATTCTTGGCAGAGGTTCAGACCATCGGCAGCATTCACCATATCAATCTGGTCAGGGTAATTGGTTTCTGCGCTGAGAAATCGCATAGGCTCTTGGTTTATGAGTACATGCCCAGGGGATCCTTGGACCAGTGGATCTTTCACCGGCACGACGACGACAGCTTGGATTGGCAAACACGATGCAAGATTGTTGCTCATATAGCTAAGGGCCTCGCTTATCTTCACGAGGAGTGCATGAAGAGAGTTGCTCACTTGGATGTCAAACCACAGAACATCCTCTTAGATGACAACTTCGATGCTAAACTCTCTGATTTTGGACTGTGCAAGCTCATCGACCGGGATAAGAGCCAAGTGGTTACAAGAATGAGAGGCACTCCTGGATATTTAGCGCCTGAATGGTTGACGTCGCACATCACAGAAAAGGCTGATGTTTATAGCTTCGGTGTAGTGGTGATGGAGATCATTAGTGGAAGAAAGAACCTAGACGCTTCTCGGTCTGAAAACAGCTTTCATCTTATTACCTTACTTGAAGAGAAGCTGAAGAGTGATCGATTGGTAGATTTGATTGATATGTGCAGCAGTAGTGACAGTGAGGCACACAGGAAAGAAGCAATTCAGATGATGAAGCTTGCAATGTGGTGTCTGCAGATTGATTGCAAACGAAGGCCTAAAATGTCTGAGGTCGTAAAAGTCTTGGAAGGAACCATGAGTGCTGAAACTGACATAGACCATAATTTTGTTGTGACGAATCCAACAAGCTTTGGTGCTTCTGGAATTGTCAATTTGTCAGCTCCACCTCTAGCCTTAGAAGTGTCAGGCCCAAGGTGAGAGACTGAGAGGCAATTTATATGTGTATTGAATTTCCACCGTTGTAAACTGTCTGTAATCTACTGCAGAAACTCTGTTTCTCATTCTTATATCTGAAACCAATAGCATGTCTTAAAATGGTCCTACTCATATGAACCAGCAGAAAGAAACGTACAGACATGAAAGCGAGAGGGCACCATACAGTCAACCAGCTTATGATGAGTACATAGTTTTCAGTCAGCTCTTGGATGATCGAAATCTCAGCTCTGACCAAAAGGACACATGGAGGGCGGCATTCTCCAGGAAATTTTTTCAAACACCACTTCAGAGCACCATCCGAAACCTTTAAAGTGGATTTGGAAATCCAAATGTGTGCCTAAAGTCAAAATTTTCACCTGGCTGCGACTTAATGAAAGTCTGAACACATAGAATATGTTGTGAAGAAGACATAAGCATCTAGATGAAGGCTACAACTGTGCTCTCTGTCAGGACAATTTGGAAGAGACAGTATTACACTTGTTTTTTGAATGCTGAACCAGTATTTCTCCCTTGTTCTGCATTGGTTCTGTTTGGAATATAGAGGGTAGTGTTTTTCTGATGATTGAGCAGCAAAAGGAAGCTTTGCAATTACCTTTCTTGATGGAAGTTTTCATGATAGCAGCGTGGTGCATATGGAATGAGAGAAACGCCTGGATTTTCAATGCCATGCCCCCCTTCTTTAGCTTCTTGGAAGTCTTTCTCCACAAGTAAAGTTAAACTTCATTTGCATAGAATCAGTTCTGCTTTTCACTGTCTGTAATGAATTGGCTCAATAATTTGTAGTCAAGTCTTCCTGTTTCCTTAGTTTCTTGCTGCTTAATTAGCTCTTGGCTAACTGCTCTGTAAGTGTCAGAGCTCTTTGATGATTTATTATCTTTAAAATTAAATCCAACGATGCACATGGAGCTACTCCGAGAGCAGCTAAACATGTTCAGGCCAAGCTGAAACCATTTGTCGCTCGAAACAAAAGAATTTTTCGTCGAGGTATTTCCTCCGGAACCATTATTTCTTGCTTGACACAAAAGAAACAAATCTGAATCCTTTTTCGTTGAGATATTTTCTCCGGAGTTAAAAGCGCCGCAGACATCTCTGACTCTCTGGGACTTGGAGAACCATCTTGTGTCCACCAGCAGCAGCACGGCAGTGGTCAGGGGGCTGTTGAGGCGTTCAACACGCGAATGCCAGAGAGGAGCTGTGTTCCAACAAAGTTCTTAATTCCCAACAGGTTACATTGACCCGTTGAAAACGCACATGTGCCAAAAGAGCTCTATTATGGCACCTCTGAAAGATTTCACCTGCACCTATCATACAGACACACCAAAAAAATGGAAGTGGAGAGGACCTGGATACGCCATCTCCTCCTGCTATTCTTCATCGCGGTCGTCGTCGCCCCCAGCAGCAGCCAAGCCACCATCTTCAACATCACCAACCGATGCTCCTACACCACCGCCAACCGATGCTCCTTAGAGCAGCTCCAGTGTGTCGAATAATCGAACCATGGGCACAAAGAATCGATCCGTAAACACTGCAGGCATCGAACCGTGGGTGTCAGAATGAAAATCGACTATAGCAGATGAGTCGAACCGAGCAGATTAGAAAACTATTTCTCGCGTGGGAACTGACGGATCCAACAGCTGCATGAGAGAGCGGAAAGAGTGGTGAGAGGAAATATTTTATTAGACATGGGGCCTACGCACACTAGAAGATGCGCACCGTAAAAGCCAAATGGATGTCTGCTGCCTCGGTTCGGTGTGTACACTGGAGCTGCCCTTAAATACTCGAGCTGACGACGAGGGAAGGCAGCAGTGCGTGTAGTCGTGTACGAGTATATACTAGTTCTTCACTTCATAACTCGATCATGCCTTCTTCAACCCACGCTCTGTTCATCCCCTACCCGGCGCAAGGACACGTCCTTCCACTGCTGGAGCTCGCGTACCGCTTCGCCGACCATGGCTTCGCCGTCACTTTCGTCAACACGGACTACATCCACGGCCAGCTCGTCGCCGCGTCGCCAGAGCTGGTGGCAGCAGGACAAGATGATGAAACAACACCTGAATCAGGCCAGGTGCGTTTCGTCTCCGTCTCCGACGGCATCCCACCGGACGGCGACCGTAACGACTTCGGCATGCTAACCAGCGCCCTGATGAGCGCGCTGCCGGCGTCCGTCGAGCACATGATCCAAAACGGCCAGTTCTGCTGCATGGTCGTCGACTATGGCCTGACGTGTGTGCTCGGCATCGCCAAGAAGGCCGGCATGCGCACGGTGACACTGTGGCCGTCGTGCGCCGCCGCGATGGCCGCAGGGCTAGACTTGTCGGAGCTGATCGCCGATGGCATGCTCGACAAGGATGGTAAGAACAATATATAGAAAGTTAGAAACATTGATAAGATTTCGATTCGTTCAAAATTCTTGGTCGTAGCGGATCCAATCCAAGCTAATCAAATCCTCTGGCGTCCCAGGTTTGCCGACGGGCAAGCAGATACCTCCGGTTGGTGACCTGCAGATGAACCTGGCACCGCTCGCCTGGAACGCCGTGGGCACAGCAGAGGCGCAGAAGGAGATGATGCGGTGCCTGAACAACATCCGGGATGCGCTGGGGCAGGGCGTAGTCGACATCATGTTGTGCAACACTGCCAAGGAGCTCGAGGACGGCATCCTGTCCGGGCACCGCGGCATCCTCCCCGTCGGGCCACTGCCGACGGGTCTCCGTCAGGAAAAGTCCGTCGGGAATTTCTGGGCGAAGGACGACAGCTGCCTGCCGTGGCTGGACACGCAGCCCGACAGGTCAGTTGTCTACGTGGCGTTCGGCAGCATCACCGTGCTCAACCAGGAACAGTTCCATGAGCTCGCTCGAGGGCTGGAGCTGTCAGGGCGACCGTTTCTTTGGGTGGTCCGTCCTGGCCTGGCTGGTACGGCCAATTACCCTGACGGATTCCTCGAGACTGTCGAGAAAAGGGGCAAGATTGTGACGTGGTCGCCTCAGCATAGGGTTCTCGCCCACCCCGCGGTCGCCTGCTTCGTGTCGCACTGCGGGTGGAACTCGGTGATGGAGGGAGTGAGGAACAGGCTGCCGTTCCTGACATGGCCCTACTTCGCTGACCAGTTCATCAACGAGAGCTACGTCTGTGACGTGTGGAAGACTGGCCTGCGTCTTGTGAAGGATGCCGGCGCCGACGGCCTGGTGGCGAGTGAGCACATTGCTGAGCGCGTAGAGAACCTGCTGAACGATGAGGCGATCGTGTCGAGGGCGTTGGAGTTGCAGCAGGTTGTGTGTACGAGCATCGGCAAAGATGGCACGTCGTTCAACAATCTGACGGCCGTTGTTAACACCATGAAAGGCTGATGAGACTACTTATCATCCCCCCTTAGCAATTCCGCGTCAAAAGCAGCCTGAAAAATTAAGGAGCCTTTCATTCTCAAAAAAAAAAAAAAAAAGGTTACGATCAGTTTCCTATATACTAGAAATGGTCGCGGCGTTGCTGCGTATGGCCAGTATGTGGGCTTTAGAGCATTCTGTTGGGAAAATCAGTGAATCAGCAATAATTAATGTTTATTTAGAAAAACTTGGGAGTATGGAATTCCAGATAATGGAATTTAACAGCTTATAGTACTACCACAAAAAATACAGATTATGGTCATGGCATTGAGATGGGTATCATTGGAGCCATAGATCGAGCCCTGGGAAACCTGTGTTCATCCATTGAGTGGCTGATGTTAGAACCAATAAACTTCAAATTGTGGAAAATGGGTTATATTTCTATTTTGATGTAAAATGTGGAATAAAGTATTGAAATATTGTAAAGATGGAAACAAATCAATTGTACTGAAAAGGATGTTGAAAATATACAAACATTGGCTCCATGAATTGAACAATTATTGTGACACCAGTTGCTATTATAGTATATGCACATACAGATCACGTGAACTACTATCAGAAGCTCTTCACTCAATGCAGACAACTTGACTTCCAAAACTAGCGACCCATAACATATAGAGTACTTATAGTTCACACATACTCGCGTAGTCTGTGTCGGCCCCTCATTTTGAGGGTCCAGAAATACCCGTATTTGCGCCAGGATCACGCACAAATACGTCTATAATACACAGAAATGGCACACAGATTTAAGAAAAGGACCGAGCTTTATTGATATTGAATAAAAAGGGTTCTACATCATTAGGGCATAGCCCTTGGATTACATATGAAATGACTAAGGCCGCAAGGTGTTCGGCTTTATTACATGGTAGATTCTAAGGCGATACTAATTATTCTAGCGTAGCGTAGCAACTAATCCATAGGCATCTTGAGCGTAGCCGAAGCCCTAACTCCTATGATCCAATCCAACGCGTCGGGGTCCTCACGTAGCTCCTAGACATCAGGGTCCACCTCCTCTTTATAGTCGCGATCATTTTCGGGGTCGTAGTCTGCATGGCAAAGAGGGGTGAGTACTTACGTACTCAGCAAGTCCCAACTTCCGGGTGGAAAAGAGTGATGATAAAAATTAAGGTTGGTCCTAGTAGGGTATTATCCTCCTCACTAGTCCCGGGTTAGTCCATTTCATATTCACAAGGTTATACGTTATCTCATTAGTCATATAATATTCTAATCATAGCGCACCATCCCGGCATCTGCCCATTCCAAGGACGTGGCTATTCGAATAGATTCTAGTAACTCTGCAGAGGGTGTACACTTTTCCCCACACGGTAGTTACGATTCCTTCCACGGCCCATGGATAGAAAAGAACTATCGAGATCTCGTACCCGATAGTATGCATTCCTTAGGGGTCCATACATTTCCACTACGGTGCTCAGGGGTTGGGAAAGAGTTGGACGAGGAAGATCACTCAGCATCCTGCGCCTAACCCGGACATTGAAGCTCACTCGCAACCTATGCCCTCACACACCTTGTGGAAGATCACTCAGCATCCACACTTAAAATATATAGATATATATGTATATAGCTCGCGAAAGTGCACCCAATAATGTTACGTGGAAGATCACTTAGCATCCACGGCCAACCAGACCATGGAAGATCACTTAGCATCCTACGCCGTCTCCTGCTCTACCGTTTGCCTACACCGGCCCCTAAGTGGAAATGTACTTCAACCTAACGGGGTGTGGGATCAAGCCTACCCATATAGACGTGTGGCTGTATGAAATATCACACAGGGATGATTAAGAGACTATGAACCGGTCCTTAGGGGTGACTAAAACAGGTATCTCCGACAGGATATTCTACCACAGACATATCCGCCAAGTAATCTACACCTAGATTACCCCTACCCGTTTCAAGTCGTAGCATGTATCATCACCTTATCATATTGTCTCATTATCACATTATCACATTATCACGTTATCACGATATCACATTATCTCATCATAAATATTCACATGTTCTTTAACAAAAGAATCATTATACCAGTAGGATAGAAGGGTGGTAGAAGGGTGAAAATTAGGACTTGCCTGTGTTGTCAACACCGTCGATGTCCGCGATGTAGTCCGGGTCCTCGGCGTCCTGATGCTCGTCCTCCTCTGGCGGGGAGTTTCTATCGGGTAAGACTACCGCTAAAAGGTAAAAGAAACACATACATGCAACTATAGAACTAGGTAGTGGCATGAGATGCAATGTGTAGAGCATGATTTTAGAAGAATTTAGGAAGTGGTTTGACCTAATTCGGAGTTAAAAAACAGGAGAGTTATACATTTTCAAAGTTTATTCCAATTTATTCAAAACCCTAATTACTAAATGGAATTTTGGTTGCTATTTACAATGCATGGATTAGTGTGCAAACTACATGATTAAATTCTACATGCCAAGTAGTTTATTTACAAATTTTCCTGGAATTTTTCTAGCACTAGAAAATAAAGAAATAGCACTCAGGTGTACACTTTCCCGTGCACCTAGCAATTTCCCCTAGTGTACCCCGAAGGGTGTGTGCGTGAACTGTGTATGTGTGGGTGAGGTGGGACCAGGTGGTCGTGGACGGCGTTGAACGGCGCCGGCACGGCCCACGTGCAGAGAGAGGGAGAGAGTGAGGGTGACGGCGTTTGGACGGCACCGTGGTAACGCTAGCTTGGCCCCTGGTCCCACGCCAAAGGATAGAAAGGGGAAGGGATGGAACCCATGAGCGGCGCGGCATGTGGACGCCGTTGGCCTGCGGCCCCGCTGCAAGTGCTGAGAGAAGAAGAAGGGGGCGACCGAACAGTGGGAGAGGAGGGCCGGCCGGAATGCCTGCCGCCGGGCGACGTGGCGCCCTAGGGGGGAGGAGAAGTGGTGTACAATGTGCGGGAGGCCGGCAAGGCCGGTGAGCTCGGCGACGGTGAGCGCCTCGTGCAGGGGTGGTGGCGGCCCGCCTGGGATGTGCTCATGGGCGCCGCTGGGTGCGGTGTGTGCGCGTGGCCTAATCGGCCCGCATTGTGCGTGCGTGTGTGAAGTGTGGACAGGGAAGGGAGATAGAGGTGCTAGGCAGCCTTGCCGAGCCATGCCAGCCGGTGACCTGTGGCTTAGGCGCATGGCGGACGGCGGCACTACACGGCGGTGCAACACAGAGAGAGGGGAAAGGATTTGGAGGGAGGAAAAGGTGGAGGAGGGGCTTGGAGAGCTCACCTCAAGCCCAATTGGCCAATGGAGCTGCAAAATTTAGGCGGCGGCTCTGATGGCGCTGGTTGCTCCCGAGTTGGGGGCAATTGAGCTCTAGCTCGATGGAGGGGGAATGAGGAGGAATGGAGGGGGAGAGGGAGTGTTCCAGCCCCTAGCGGAGCTCGGAGTGGTGAGGGCGAGGGTGGAGGGGCGCCGGCCAGGCCTATTTATAGGCCGGCAATGGCGGTTCGGCGGGGGAGGTATTTCTCCGCCGTCGAGGCTATCCCGAGCGCGCACGAGTTTGAATTTCGTGAAGGCGGTTCGCCACAGTGCGGTGGTGCGCGAGCGCTCGCCATGGTTGTGCTCATCCGAGCTCGCCGGGTAGCGCCCGTGGCGGGTGTCAGCGAGAAGGCACGCGAGAGAGAGAGAGAAGAGGGAGATGGGAGAGAAGAGTGAGAGCGGGCGCGGGCGCGGGTGAGAGGAGGATGTCGACATCCTTATCCGCTCCGGTCGGGTGCGGTGGCGGCGGCTGAGGCGGCGCTCTTCCCCGGCGCGGTATAAGCGCCGTCGTCGCTGTAGGCGACGATGATGACAAAGGCGGAGCCCGCCTGCCATCGGCGCTGAGAGAGGAGACGAGGCAAGGCTGGGCGGGGCCTCACGGCCGTTGTCGGGCCGGCCCACGCTGGAGAGAAGAGGGAGGGAAAGGAGAAGAGAAGGGAGGGTGGCGGGCTGCTGCTAGGCCTGCCTCGGGGAGATGGAGCCCGAGCTCCTTTTCCTTTTCCATTTCCTTTTCTATTTCTTTTCCCATTTTTAAATGCATTTGCTCATTGATTTAAACGAATTTGAATTCAAATATGCATGAGATGAATTGTATCTTTGTGCCACAAGTAGTTCCATACAATTGAACAAGTCAAAGCTAAAGAGTTTTTGGAAAGTTTTAAAAAGTTCAAATTTTTAGTGATTTTCGAAAAAGGTTTAAAAATTTCGGGGTGTTACAAACCTACCCCCTTAAAGAGAATCTCGTCCTCGAGATTCGTACTGCTCCTCAAACAGGTGCGGGAATTCTTTCTTGAGATCGTCTTCTCATTTCGTGTGGCTTCGCTTACGTATGATTGCTCCAATTGCACCGGACAAAATCGATCGGGCTGTACTTCTTGTTTGTCTGACGGCAATATCCAATATCTTGACTGGCCTTTCTTGGTATTGTAGATCCGGTTGTAAGTCCTTGATCTCTGGTGATGCTTGTTCCTCTGGCACTCTTAGGCATTTCTTGAGTTGCGGGACGTGGAATACGTCGTGTACATCTGACATTTCCGGTGGTAGTTCTAGTCGGTATGCTACCGCCCCAATCTTCTCAGTGATTTGGTATGGCCCAATATACCTAGGTGCTAGCTTTCCTCTCACTTGGAATCTCCAGGTGCCTCATATAGGGGATACTTTTAAGTATGCGAAGTCTCTGGTTGAAAATCCAATGGTCTTTGGGCGGTTATCCGCGTAACTTTTCTGCCTACTTTGGGTGGCCTTCAAATTCTCCCGAATCTTGGCTACTTGCTCTTCGGCTTCCTTTATCATGTCTGGTCCGAATAAGCTTCTTTCTCCTACTTCAGACCACATCAAGGGGGTTCTGCACCTCCTCCCATATAATGCTTCAAAGGGGGTTATTTTCAAGCTCGCCTGATAACTATTGTTGTACGAGAATTCTGCGAATGCTAAGCTTTGCTCCCAGTCTTTTCCGTAGGTAAGTACACAGGCCCTCAACATGTCTTCTAGTATTTGATTGACACGTTCCGTCTGGCCGTCAGTCTGTGGGTGATAAGCTGAACTGAAATCTAGGTGTGTGCCCAAAGCCTTGTGTAAGCTCTTCCAAAATCTCGAGGTGAATTGTGTTCCTCTGTCTGATACTATGCGGCTGGGTACCCCATGTAATTTGAGTATATTCTCAATGTATAACTTTGCTAATCGGCTAGCTCAAAAATCAGTCCTTACAGGGATAAAATGTGCCACTTTGGTTAAACGATCGATGATTACCCATATTGAATCATGTCCTTTTGGGGTCCTTGGTAGCCCCACTATAAAATCCATGCTTATTTTATCCCATTTTCATTGGGGTACTTGTAGTGGTTGAAGTAGTCCTGCTGGCCTTTGGTGTTCCGCCTTTACCCGTCGACACGTATCGCATTGGGCGAGATAATTTGCGATGTCCGCCTTCATTCCATCCCACCAATATTTTTGTTTTAGGTCCATATACATCTTGGCGGATCCTGGATGTATGGAATATGCTGAGTTATGTGCCTCGTCTAGTATTAAGTTACGAAGTTCCTGATCTTGCAGTACGCATATTCTATCTTCGAACCATAGCTTTCCCTCTTGGTCAACTCGAAATCCTGTGGGCTCCTTTTTGCTGCTTTTCTCCTTGTAGCTTCGTATCCCTTCGTCCTTGTCCTGGGCTTCCTTGATGCGTTGCTCCAGCGTCGGATGTACTTGTAGCGTATTCAGCGTTCCTTGAGGGACTATTTGTAGGTTTAGTCGGCGTACTTCTTGCGTTATCTCCGGCCTTTGGTTTAAAGTAGTCATATGGTGGCAATGGGGCTTCTGACTTAAAGCGTCTGCGACTACGTTGGCTTTTCCTGGGTGGTATTGTACGCTTATATCGTAATCCTTGATTAGTTCCAACCATCTTCTTTGTCTTAGGTTGAGGTCGGGTTGGGTGAATATGTACTTCAGGCTCTTGTGGTCCGTGAATAGCTCGCATTTATTTCCAATAAGGTAGTGTCTCCATATCTTTAGTGCGTGTACCACAGCTGCTAATTCCAAGTCATGTGTTGGATAATTCTCTTCGTGCTTCTTTAGTTGTCGTGATGCATACGCGACAACTTTGCCATCCTGCATTAATACGCATCCTAGTCCTTGTCGAGATGCGTCATAGTATATCACAAAGTCTCGATGGATATTGGGTAGGGTAAGCACTGGGGCTGTCGTTAGTCTCGTCTTTAGTTCTCGGAAGCTCTTCTCATATGCTTCTGTCCATTTGTACTCCTTTCCTTTCTGAGTCAACACGGTCATGGGCCTTACGATCTTCGAGAATCCTTCGATAAATCTCCTGTAATAGCCTACCAATCCAAGAAAACTGCGAACTTCTGTGACGTTAGTGGGTTGTTCCCATTCCGCGGTTGCCTTTACTTTGTCCGGATCTACTTTTACTCCATTGGCGGTTATGATGTGTCCAAGGAAAGCAACTTCTCGTAGCCAAAATTCGCACTTGCTAAACTTTGCATACAGCTCGTGGGCTCTCAGTTTGCTTAATACTGCTCTTAAGTGTTGTTCATGCTCCTCGACGCTCTTTGAATATATGAGTATGTCGTCTATAAAGACTACGATATACTTATCCAACTCTTCCATGAATACTTTGTTCATAAGGTTCATGAAATATGCAGGGGCATTGGTTAATCCAAAAGGCATCACTGTAAACTCGTATTGTCCGTATCGTGTTACGAATGCCGTCTTGGGCACGTCACTTAATCAGATCTTCAGCTGGTAATATCCTGACCTTAAGTCTATCTTGGAGAAATATTGGGCTCCTTTAAGTTGGTCAAAGAGGTCATCAATCCTTGGTAGTGGATATTTGTTCTTTATAGTCACCTCGTTTAGCGAGCGATAGTCTATGCACATACGCATGCTCCCATCTTTCTTCTTGACAAACAGTACGGGTGATCCCCAAGGTGATGAGCTGGGTCTAATATATCCTTTCTCCTGTAACTCACGTAATTGTTTCTTCAATTCTTCCGGTTCATTTGCTGCCATTCTGTATGGTCTCTTTGCAATGGGTGCAGTTCCAGGAAGTAAGTCGATGATGAATTCTATGTCTCTGTCGGGTGGCATTCCCGGTAGTTCCTCGAGGAATACGTCCGGGTACTCGCTTACTACGGGCACTTCTTCGACTGTCGTTGGTTGAATATTGCAAATCATTGGGGTGGTAGTGGGGGCTTGTGGGTGGCACTTTATTTTTATCCCTTCGTGATTAGTCAACGTCACTGTCTTGTCACTGCACGATATGTTGCCTTGATGCTTAGCTAGCCAATCCATTCCAAGTATCACATCTAAACCTTCTATCTTTAGCACTACAAGATCTGCCAGAAATCTCGTTCCGTCGATTGAAATCCTTGTTTGAGGGCATTTAAGGGTACATTGAAGAATGACTCCGGGGGTACAAATCAAAAGAGGAGTGGGAAGTAACACCATTTTCAAATTATGTTTAGAGGCAAAACGATCGGAAACAAACGAATGCGATGCACCGGAATCAAACAACACGGTTGCAGTAGCGAAGTTCACGAGAAACTCACCGCATACCGACATCCGGTGCCGTGCGTACTTTCCTCTCGCATTCACGTGGTTTACACGGCCTTGTCCAAAGTTTGAGGTATTCCTTCTGGGTTGTCCAGAGTTCTGAGGTGTGGAGCGACCTACTCCTGAGGCGGCGGTCCTGTTACTAGCTACGGACTGGGTCGGGGCTGAGTTATAAGGTCCAGAGGGGCATTGGGCGATTCTGTGTCCTGGGTGGTGGCATCCGAAACAAACTTCTGATGTGGCGTTGTTGTTGCTTCTCGCTTGGTTGGTTCCACTGCTGTTGCTATAGTTGTTGTTGCTGTTGTTGTTGTTGTTCCTAAAATTGGAAGCATTTTGGGCTGCATTGTAGCTTGGCGCCCAGTATTGCATAGGTGCTAGTGATCTTAAAGATGTGGAGTTGTGGTGCGGAACCGTTGGTTCCTTTCGGTTTGGCGTGTTTGGTGGGCCATGATTTTGTGCTTCCTTTCCCTTTCTGTATGGTTGTGTTCTTCCTCCATCAGGATGACCTTATTTCATTAAGGTGTTGAAATCTAGGTATATATTCCCGACTGCCTTTTCCCTATACTGGGCTTGCAGTCCCTTGATGAAGCGCTTATGTTTCTTCTGGTCAGTGTTGATGTGTTCGGGTGCATAGCGTGCTAGCTGCATGAATTTGCGAATATATTGTGGGACAGTCATGGGGCCTTGGCGTATGTTGCGCGTTGGTATAAATTAACCGCACTCCATTAAATAAGTTTTAAGTAGGATTATCCAAAGCGCCACAGATATCATACCGGTGTCACATTTTACCCAGGAGGTTTTAAATATCGTATCCACAAGGAACAGTTGTGATGATGACAAAGTATATAGACTTAACCCTACAATTAGGCTAGATAATATCAAGAAAGAGGAAATAGCTATTGAACTCTAGTTCGACAACCGGTAAGCTTTGTATAATATTGTTC